>JANQBS010000307.1:0-41812 GCA_033085395.1 Xanthoparmelia taractica | reverse complement strand
ATTCTTTATTATTATTATATTTAAGTCTTAATAATTTATATAAAGATATAATTTATTATTTTTCTTTAAGATAAAGAGAATAAGAGCTTTAGTGAAGAAAATTAAATAATAAAATTTAACTCTTATAAAGTAACTTTTTAAGATATTATCTTAGCTTCGATAATTTAATTTAAGATAGATTATAAAGAGACTCGTAAAATAATTCTTTATCTTTCTTTATCTTAATAATATAATCTCTTTACTTAAACGTAGATAAGATCTCTATTATATTATTAAAAAAGATATTTTTAAACTTTAATAGTTTTCTTAAGAGCTCTAAATTATTAATATTCTTTTATTCGTCTCGCGTTATCGTAGCGTATACGATTACGAATATATTTAACTTTCGCTCGATTTCCCGAATAAATTTAATTAATTCTTTAATCTAAAGTTTCTTAATATTAATCTTAAATCGTTATTACGTTATCGTAGAATTAAGTAAAATCTATAATTAATATAACGCGAATATATTTAGTATAATATTAAGATCTTCTTAATCTACGACGTAGAATAGTATATTATATTATTATTCTTAATTACGGGTCGGAAAGGTGTGGTATCTGTTGAACATAGTCGTTTTTAACTTTTTTTCAACTTTATTTAAAAAATTATATCTTTTTAATCTATTTATAGAATTTTATAATTATATAAGCGTTCGCTTAAGCTTTTTACGTATTTTTAGAATATAAAAAAATATTATGTAATATATTTATTAAAAACTTAATGGGAGTATGGAATATTCTATACCTTTCGGTATGGTATTCGAAAAACTGGTCCCATACCATCAAATATATCACACCTTTCCGACCCGTATTCTTAATCTTAGCTATCGACTATTTAATAGTCTAATTAATAAGTATTATAATAGTATATATCTTACTCGCTAAGCGCTTTCGCTTATAATAAAATAACGATATATAATTAAAGATTTTATTAAATTACGAACTTTTACGTAATTAAATTAATATATATCTTGCAATTAAATAAAGTAATAAGTTATCTTTAATTATTCTATAGCTTAGTTTATCTCTTCATAATAATAATAAAAGTTATCTCTATTATTCGTTTTTTTTACTTCGCTTTAGAAACGCTTACGAAGTTAATTCGTTTTTATCGATATCGTCGCGACGATAATAATCGATTTATTTTTATTAGAATAATTCGATTTCATATAATCTAATTTCTAATAATATTAGCAAATAATAGATATTTTAATATTATAATTAGCGATCTTAGTCTTACGTTTCTTATTCTCTTCTTAGATACGCGTAGACTTAGCGTTATTCTTCGAAGTCGTATTAAGCTTTAAAATTCGAGCTTTTAAAAACTTATCTTTATTAGATTTCTCTAATTACTTTAAATCGAAATCGTCGCTATTAGAGCGCGCGCGCTTTAAAATTATTTTCTATATAATTATTATAATAAGAATTTCTTTTCTCTACTTAAATATATTATTAATATTAAAAATCTTATTCTTTAGCTTAGATCGTAGCTTAATTAAAAAAAAGTTCGCTCGATATTCTTTCGCAAATAAGAGTAAATAAGCTTTTAACTTTTTTAAATAGATCTTAAAAATTAAGATCTTCTAATCTTATTACTACTTTATTATTTTTTATTTTTTATAAATAAATAAATAACGACTTATCGAATTCGTAATTAAATTAAATAAAAATAATTTAAAAAACTCGAAGATAATTTTATTTTATTTATAAGTCTAAAAGTATTTATATTACTACGTATTAAGATCGTCTTTTAAGAATTATATATAATAGATAATCTTAGCTTAATCGATAGTAAAATACTCGAAATTTATAAGAAATTAAATTTCGACTTCGTAAAATTAGCGTAAATATTTCTTTTTATTATTATTCTTATAAGAATATATTCTTTCGAGATAAAGTATTTTCGCTTTAATTAAAATATTTATTAAAGGTAAAATAATAAATAAAATTATTATTATTTTAGCGAGAATTATAAAAGAGTTTAAATTATATAGCACGTTATTACGTGCTCGTAACTTGGTTAATTCTCGTTTTAACTCTAGATAACGATTTTCTATTTAAGCGTTCTTAAGAAGTTTCTTTAAAATCGCTTAATTTTCTAAAATAAATTCTTAAAAATTAATATCGAAGCTACGTCGCTTTAAGATATATTTATTTCGATTCGACGAAGAGTTCGATATTGTAATAATAATAGATTTTTTCTTTTAAAAGATAAAGAGATTAGAATTATAAAAAATTAATTCGCTAACGCTTAGTAAGCGATCTAATTAATATAAGAGACGTATAATTAATACGATAATAATTTCTTTATTAGATACTAAGTTCTAATAGAACTAATCTCTAAGAAACACGAAAACCCTAAGATATGCGAAGAGGACATATAACCGCCAAGGCCCCGCCAAGGCCTTAGGTCATGGACCCCGCTATGACCCCGCGATGGACCCTGGACCCATGAGTAGTCGGCGCTAAGGCGCATGCAGCGCTAGGCCTGACAAATTCGATGATAAGGAGTTAGACAAGCAACGACTCTTATACGGTTCATCTATTGTGCGAGCGGGAAGATACTGGATATAAATGCCCTCCTCTGGGTGTAAGTAAGCTGCTGCGTAACCAGCGGATTATCTCGATGGACTGAGTCGCGTCTTGGCTGTTGGCTTGGCTCTGTATCCAAGGCTGACCAGGCTCACCAGCTGCGATGATCACAGTCAGCTCCCCGCAGGCTTGTTGCCAATTATCGAATAGGACGATAATATTTTAGCGCGCATCGCCCTCGCTTATTTACTTGTCACAGCTATTCACGTCTATGGCTGCATGTCACCCGGTGTTCCCCAGCCTTGCTACTAGCACCGTGGGATTGACTCATACACAAATAAAATGTCAGTATCACCCATCGGATCCCCCGACCTGTGGCCATGCGACAGAAGCGGGACGCGGACTTAGGTAAGCATCATTGGAAGCTCCGTATAAGAAAGAAACGACATCCCGACCGCTTCTGCTTTCCGAAACAGCAAAGCACCCGCGAAGCAGACGCCTAAACTAAGGGAGACTTGATATCTCACTAAAAGGAACATCCGAAGCCTCAGGTACTTGGCACCACCTACCGAAGCATACGTCTTGCAGTCCTCCTTAAGCAGTCAAAGACTGAGAGGTCTTTCATCTGGACTCAAAGAAACACAGAGTCTCAGCTCTGATCTCAAGTATGGGCGGCGAATACGGTATGGCCGATATATCCTTCGTGTGAAGAACCTCACTGACGCCGGTCACAGTACCAGGCAGCATCTGGTTCTATGCTCCAAACAAAGGAGCACCAGTTGCCTGGGCATTCTTCTTCTCTGTCTCGTGCGCTGTCCACACCTGGCAGTGTGTGTCTGTCTACCCTTTCTATGCACTATCTACTCAATAAATAACTTACAATTTACCAAGACATTTTAAAGCCTGGAAGTTCACCGGTCTGCTTCCGTGGGCAGCACTGGTCTTCACCGTCGGCTATATCATGCGGGAGGTAGGCGCATACCACTACGACAACGTCGACGTCTTCATCTCAAGCATATGCCTGGTCTATGCAGCTCCGTGAGTACTCATCATCGTTCTGACGACCCTCCTTCCGCTGAATTTCGGCAGGCCAGTATACGAGCTCGCAAATTATATAATCCTGGGGCGCATCCTATACTACGTCCCCTACCATTCCCCCATCCACCCAGGGCGCGTCCTCACCACCTTTGCCGGCATCTCTGCCGTGGTGGAAGCTCTGACCGGCAACGGCGCCTCATACAGTTCGAATGCCCATCTCCCCGAAAGCAAACAAAACCTGGGGCGCGCTCTCCTCAAAGCAGCCTTGATCATCCAGCTCGGCATCCTCGCCAGCTTCGTCCTGCTCGCGGCGTATTTCCATCGCAAATGCCACAAAGCCAACCTGCTCCCGAAGAACTTGAGGGCCGTGCTCTACACGCTGTACTGCAGCATCACGCTCATCACCATCCGTACAATCTACCGCACCGTGGAATATTACTCCATTGCCGAGGTTCGTGTCCGGCCGGGGCTCGACCCGATGTCGTTTTCGCCCCTCGTTCGTTACGAGTGGTTCTTCTGGGTCTTTGAGGGACTGCCCATGATTGTCAATACTTTTTTACTCAATGTGCGACACCCTGCGCTGTTCTTGCCCCGCAATAACAAGATCTACTTGGCCCAGAATGGGGTCACGGAGATTGAGGGGCCGGGCTATGAGGACAAAAGGAATTTTCTGGTGACTATCGTCGACCCGTTTGACATTGTTGGTTTGGTTAGAGGGAGAGATAAGGGTGGTAGGTATTGGGAGGAACAGCAGGAGATGGGGGTCTCTGCTGTGCGTGCCGAAACAGCACAGAACAAGTCATGAGAATTGAAAAAGCTTTTGGGCTTCTGTAGGACTAAGCTTTCGGGTCTGTTAGTAGTTATAACGCTGTTCCATCCCGTTATACGGGCTTCCATTGTGTATTTCTCAAGTTTTCATGCGTATCAGTAAGATCTCCTCCTATGTCCCTTTCTTTAGTAAAAGAACTTCCCGACTTTCCTCCTCTTTGCTATTTCCCCCCAAGGCGTTCCCGTCAAATCATAACCATGTGTCAGCGAATGTAGCAGCAAGGCTGTTGTCCATACTTTACGTAAATACGAGAGAGAAGAACTACCTTACGTCTGACCTAAGAACTGTAAATAGTAGCGACTAAGGTACATAGATAACGCTAGACTTGATGGGGTTTACTATCAGAAGCGGCGGCACGGCGCGACTTGTTAAGTAGGAAGTCCGCGAAAAGCACGCCAGGAACTACAGCCCCTCTAACTCACATGAGACGCAGGGCACAAGTACGTTTCAGTAACGATACATCTTAGCCCCAAGAATGGTTCTAGACTAGGCTGAGGATGCCGTCTTATTGTCTGTCTGGTACATAGGGTGTAAAATCATGTCAGTAGAAGAAGGGTCCGCGAGATAATCTTTCCGTGGTATACAATGTAAAATAATTTCTCAAGGTAATCGCCATGGCATTTGCATTTAGTGAGTAGTTTGTCATTTAGTTGCCCGAGTCGATCGTTCCATACTCACGGAGCTTGAAGGGAGGGGGCCTGATCAAGATCTCCACCCCACACCCCTCCAATCCACTGCTTCGACGTCTATGCTGATGATGACCACAGTATCCACATTGTCTACACTCTTAAGGCTGACAAAGCCAGACGTCAATGGAATCTCTCGGTTGGCAAGACTAGAGACATTCTCACCAAGGCTAACATGTCAAGCACCGGTTAAGCTGTTCTAGTTGTTCAGTCCCGAGGTTCGTGTAGATTCATTCCTGTCGTGGCTTGATGACGACAAGTGAGAGGTAATGCTTGGAGCCATGGAAACAGGAGAGACACCAAGCGCAGCACTGTCTAGCTAAGCAATTGTAGAGTCAAACACGTGTCTCCCGGGCTTGTCGTGTATCAAACCGATCCACATGCTGGACTTCAACAGATGCTGCATCTCGCTCCACGACCTGATCTCGCATAAGCCCATATTGACGAGCAAGGCAGGCCTCAGCCACCAATGGTCGGTGGCATCAAATACCAATGCCGCTCCGATCATTAAGAGCCACAGTAGCATTCGCGGGGGCGTTTGCTGGAAACTTATGGCGGCAAGGCAGTTCCTGAAGGCAGAAATGAGAGAGGGGTATGACATTCCCAGGCTTTGCCACTGCAGGAAAACGCTGCAGGAGAAGGCGAGCAGACCAAGGCGGATTGCTTCATCGCTGGAGCCAGGGTCAAAGTTCACACCAAGAAGACGGTACATGACCGAGGTAAACGTCTCGAGCAGAGTTTCCACCGAGATGCACTGTCCAGAATCGGCAGCAAAGTTGATGAGGGAGCAGAACTCCGACAAGATTTCCAGATCCCGGCTAGTTTGTCGGACATCTCATCGAATGAGATATGCACCACCCTGGGATATGCACCATTGCGGGGGGGGGAGGGGGAGGGAAAGGGAAGGAAAAAAGGGCTGGGATTGTTTACCGTTTTTAGGATAGCGAGTAGAAAGAAAGGGAAGGTAAGTCACAAAAGTCGATTGGAGTTTAGTAGTGCCGCTAAAGCGAATGATTACACTTATGAACATGGGGTGGGCAGGGAAGAAATCTATAAAGAAGAGAGATTAGACTTTAGTGCACTTGTATTCTTTTGTTGTTTTTCACCTACGAAAGCGAGATATTTTTGGAGACCCAGCTGATCGGGACACGCTAGCTGCGAACAGCACTGTTGCCTATTGGATTTAAAAATCTTTACTCAGTTGCATGAGCCGATCAAATATCACATTGTAGACCAAAAGATGGGGCAGGCGCGTTCCATATATCTCGACACTTCGTTCTGCCAATTTCTCCCATCCGGATTCTGCAGAACTATAAATCGCAGCAGTGAACTCGGCAGCATCGTCATGGTCGGCTCAAAGGATCTGAAGCCCTCAACTGATCCTTTCGGTAAAATCTTCTTCCACAATCAATTCCGCGCCAAGCCGCAATGGCCAGCCCCAAACACAAGTTCTCTCGGGTGCGACGGCCATCGTCTCCGGAAGCAACACTGGGCTTGGTTATGAGGCCGCGCAGCAGCTGTTGGGCCTGGAACTATCACATCTGATTATGGCCGTGCGTTCTCTCGATAGGGGAGAAGCAGCTGCGACCAGGCTCCGTCAGCAGTACCCCAAAGCTAGCATCGAGGTTTGGCAGCTGGACATGAGCGCGTACGACTCGATCCAAGCCTTCGCCGCTCACGTCGCGAGCCAGCTGTCCCGGCTCGATATCGTCATTCTCAATGCCGGCGTCATTGGCTTGACTTTTAAGAAAACCGAGAGCACCGGCCACGGGGAGCTTCTGCAGGTGAACTACCTCTCGACTATGCTGCTTGCCATCCTTCTCCTCCCGACACTCAAGGCCAAAGGTCCATCGGACGGCCGGCCTGCGCGCCTGACAATCGTCGGCGCCGCGCTTAGTCTGGCTGCCAAGTTCGCCGAGAGGGACTCAATCCCCCTGCTGACGGCCTTTGACGACCCCAAGATGTTCGAACCGCGAGGAGACGTACAACTCATCCAAGCTACTGGCCCACATGTTCCTCTGGAATCTCGTCGACTACGTCTCCGCTGACGACGTTATCGTTAACCTCGCCGAACCCGCCTGGTGCAAAGGTACCGCGTTAGCGCGCGACGTCACGGGTGGGATGAAACTACGCGTCAAGATCTTCGGTGCCCTCACGGGCAGGTCCCCGAGAGTCGGCGCCTCGTGCTTTGTCGATGCTGTGGTTAATAAGGGAAAGGAGTCTCATGGATGTTTCATCATGAGTTGGGAAATCCACCCGTAGGTTCCTGCGGATTTTCCGGCTTCCCTTCGGCTCTTCATGTCTATCGTTCGCTAAACCTCTCGCAGATTTAACGCCTACTTGTATACGCCCGAGGGCAAGTTGGTCACGCAAAGGTGCTGGGAGGAGACGTTGGCAGAGCTGGAATTCACCGACGTTCGCACAGTCCTGAACTCCATGCGAACATAATGTCATTCATTCTCTTCTCAGTGCGCTCGGGGATATCGTCGCTCGGGGATATGGTGATATGAGGCAGATGTGGGCTTCCAACTTTTTTGTCTTTGGTCGTATATGTCTCTTACTATAATCTAGTTGTTAATTATGTTTCTTATTGAGGAGAAAACCAATTAGCTCAACATATTAGCTTCACTATAATTTTAAAGTTATCAAAAGTTCAAATATAAAAATATTCTATAAGGTCAACGTTAACGGTCATTTCGCAATCACCACCATAAGCGAGGCAGCTAGTGGCGGCGATAATGGGTTCTTTGCCGATCCGCAACCAATATGCCGCCGAAGCCCGAGGAGGGAGAGGGAGAGGGAGGGAGTCGTGGAGGGGTCCCACATGCGGTGAAATTTTGTATGGTAGGAAAAAGGGACCGGGGGGTTTGTTTTGAATGGAGAAGGGAACGTGACATCTGAGAGATGGGCTCCGGGGGAATGAAGCGGAAAAGATAGGGGAGGGGTAGAGGAAGGGGGAATGTGGAAGGAGGATACCCTTCAAGTCTGGCCCTGTGCAGAAAAAGGCCGCCCTGAACCCATCTAATGAAGACACAGCGGAGCGTGAGTGCAATATCAAACCACTTCCACAGAGTATCCAGTTCGTGACTGCCAACTGTGTCGATGCAGTTGAGATCTGCAGGCCGGTTTAAGGGTAACGAGCAGAATGTGGATGGTAGGAAGGGTTACGAGGGGCGCGAGGAATACGAGGAGGCTGCGTGGAACATGGATGGTTTGATATGCACTGGGGCATGTATATGGGCGATGAAGGAATCATGGAGTTAGCTAACCCTAGCCCTAACTAGGTGATCTCAGCGCGTTCTACCACCAGGGGGTGACAAAAGTCACCGGACCGAGGTTTAGCCGGCCCCGCAAATGTGACTGTTTACACTAGTACCTACCACCATTATTCAATCATTATTCCACCATATGGAGCCCCACACTCCAGAACAGAGTCCAGAGCCTGAGGGGCCTCGTCGCCGAAAGGGATGGAATACTATCAAGAAGAGTAGATTCTTTGAGGCCGTCGATAGAGGCGATAAGACCGTGGAGCAAGTTTGCCAGCTACGAAATATCTCCAGATCTCAGGGCTATGAATGACTAAAAATACGGAGACTCTATGACTCCTCAGCTGCAAGAAGGATTAGCAAACACCGTGCTAAAAGGCCTGTTAAGATTCATCAACCGGAACTTGATAAGATGGTCACTGCAGTTAATCCCAATCGCCGTCAGTCTCTTAAATATCAAATTGACTCTTATTAACTCAATTGCAAATCAAAGACCCTACGAAGGGCTCTGAAAGGTCGAAAGAAGAATATCAAGAAGTATAAGGCTCGAATGATTAAGAAAGTTAGTAAGGCAAACAAGAAAAAAAGAGTTAAATATGGGCAAAGGTATAAGGAGAAAGGTGTTATGAGATTTTGGGAATTTGTGCACTTCTCCGACGAAGCACACGTGAATTCTACTGTCATAGCCCGAGATTGAATATTACGGGAAGAGAGAACTGCTTTAGAATCGGAGAATCTTCAGGAAATATCAGATCTAAAAGGGGTTTCTTTACACATGTTTATCTCTTTCTCCTGGTGGCATAAAGATAAATTAAGCTGATATAACGACGAATACGACCCTTCAGAGGTGAAAGTCAAGAAGCCTCCTAAGTCTAGACGCCGTAACTATCTAGGGGAGATAGAGAAACAGCTAGAATAGCGAATAAGAGACTGACAGGCTAGTCTTCCTCATAATCCTGACGTCAAGCCTAAGAGGAATTCTATGCGAATGAAGTACTACATCGAGAAGATCCTTTCACACTACATTCAAGAGATTCACGAGACCCGACTTATTTATAATAGAAGGGCTATTCTATAAGAGAATGAGGATCCAAGTCACGGTATCAAGGAGAGCAAAGAGAAGTCCAAGGTCACACTCTACAGAGAGGCCAATTGAATTAAGATTCTTGAGCATCCAGCTTAATCACCTGATCTCAATTCTACAGAGGCTGTTTGAAACCTAATCAAGCAAAGGGTTCGCCGTAGGAAGTGGATAATTAAGGAACAGTTGAAAAAGCTGATTGAAGAGAAGTGGGATCGTATTCCTATGAAGGAAATTCGGGCCCGAATAGCTGAAATTCCCTGGAGGTGTGCTATGCTACGTAGCAATGGTGGTCTACCAATCAAATCAGATCTATGATAGATATAGAATCAATAATAGTTATAAACCAGTGGATATTCGAAGGATTTTGGTGTAGCCTTGGCAAGGCTTGGCATTCCGGTGACTTTTGTCACCCCCTGTGTACTGTTGTGCCCGTTTCTGCCTTATCAGACTGTCTGATAGAATTGTGATGCTGCCTCGAGATACCAATTCTGATCCTTGTGGTAGGCAGTGCTTGGGCGAGTGCTCGTTAGCCGAGATGTCCGATGACCCGGCGGAACTTCGAGGCCTGCAAAGCGGTCCGCGATCCAATCCATCCACAAATGTTGAGAAGCCCCAAGAGCGGCGGTGTGCCTTACGTCCGGAAGCCATATGGAGTCGAGTTGAGCCGAAGGAAAGAGATCCGCAGTCTTTGCTAAGGCCGTCTTGAGTCCAGCCGGGCTGTTTATCACATCGGCTTCACCATGGATCACGAGGAGCGGTCCTTGGATTGGTTTCCCTCCGTTACCAGTCAAGTTTGCAAATTTTTGGATATACTGATTTTCTCTCCAGTCCGGTTTGACAAGATCTGCATCGTGAAACAGTGCTATAGATGCTGCCACGCCTGCGTCAGTCTGGAACATCAGGGAGACACGTTTCTCTCCTTCAGAAGTGAGGATATCTCGAGGGTCAAAGTCTGGGAAGTACGCAGCTATGACCCCGGATATAGCCGCTGCAACACGAGGACCGAACACGCTCTCCTCGATGAGAAAGTTCGTATAGGGAGATATCGCGATGGCTCCAAGATAACCGGGGATTGGGCCTGCAGCTGCTTTTTGTGCGACCGCCCACGCTGCTCCCCCTCCCTGAGAATGGCCAATTACAACAAAGTCCTTGGAAAGTTCTGGAAAAGCCATCCTCGCTGCGGATACTGAGTGAATAACGTCGCTTCCTTGGCTGGGGGACGCCAGATACTCATGCATGATGGGCACTCCAGAGGCATCCTTTTGCACGCCCAGCCCTGCGTAGTCTGTCGCGACCACTACGTAGCCTTGGAGTGCAAGTTGATATGGGGCAAGAAAATGCTGCAGTAGGTTCTTATAGTTCGAAGGGGCCTGATTGGTGTTTGCCCCACTCGTTCCATGAGCCCATGCCACAACCGGGTAGCCGTCCTGGTAAGAGCGAGTAGCGTATGGCCACAGGATGAAACCAGATACAGGAACCGGTGCCCCGTTAAGTCTCTCAGATTGATAAACAAACTTTGATAATGCAGTACCCGCGGGAATCAAGTATGGTGTCGTGTCGACATCTTTCTCAACCTTGAGCAGTGTGCCAGGTGCAGCTTGCGAGGAGCCGGATGGGCATTGGTAGAAAGGGTCGTCAAGCACTGAACCTTTGACCCGAGTGGCCTTTTCAAACTCGAGAGCGTCGAGGATCGCTTTGGGTAGCCCACTCATGATTTCGACTGGGTTGGATATTTCAAAGGGCGAAATGAGAAAAAAAAATTTGATAGGGAAGATGCCTAGCGTTATGAGAAATATGATGTGTTTAGATTAGACTTCCTGCAGGCGCCCATGAATCCGTGATGTAGCAGTGACCAGTTCAATCAAGCCAATAAACTTGCGGTCTCCCTTGCGGCAGGTCCTCTTATCTGGAGAACCGCGCTCACAAGTCATCATCTATTGGGGGACAGCTGACAATGACTCCCTCGTTTGTACATTTTTTGGAAGCTCCCATGACCCTCAATATTCCTTCCGATGTAGGGCGTTGTCTCAGCGTTACATCGAAGAACGCTCATTTTGAGGAGCTGAACATGATCACGCAGAGCTTTTGCGACGTGCATACGCAGGGAAAACACGAACATGCACACTGCAGGTAACGTGCATATGGAGCCTGGTAGGCAATCCCGCTTGCGGCAGGCAACCATACGATTCGCTAATGCGCACTTCGGTCATCCAGACCTCAACTCGATTATCAGCTTTGATGCAACCATATGACGCAATAGCAGCTACCATGTATGACAGTCACAGACTTGAATTCCGATGATCAGCTCTGATGCAAACCATATGGCGTAGTAGCAGCTAACATATATAACAGGTTATGGGACACTTGAATTTCGCTTATCAGCTTTGATGCAACACTATGGCTCAGTAGCAGCCACCATGTATCTCAGACTATGAGACCCTTGGATTTGATGTCGATCCCGTTTGCAAATGCACCATTTAGAATACTCGCACATGATTTGAGAATAGCGGATCCTTTTTGATACAGTTTTAGAGCTACGCAAGCAATTGATGCCGATTTGCTGATTTTTAGAGAGAACTCCCACCACATTTTGAACCCTCAACTCGGAGCTGACAACGTATTTCGAAGCCTTCTTTCCTTTTGTCCTCCAATCCCTTATTCACCACAAGACTACAGCATGGACTCACTTCAGCACAGCGGCAACCCTGATGTTAATCATAATACCCTCATCATCATCAGCCCATGAAAAGTACAAACAACAGACAAGCTACGTCGAAGCTCATGGGACCGGCTTCCTTGTCTAGATTCTTCGCACAGGGTAGATTGGCTGGTTAGTCCCTTATGATTGGACCTTATAAGTCCAAACATCGGGCACTTGGAAGGCGAGTGCGGTGTTGGTGCTGTGGACAAAGCAGTACAAATGCTGGAGAACGACTTTATCCTGCCACATTTTAAGTTCCAGAAACCCAGTGCCCGAATTCTAATGGAAAAGTGGAACATACAGGGAGGCTTCTTCGCATGTCATTTACCATACTTCATGGCTCCATAGTAATCTACGAGTATACGAACGTGGCTAAGTGACAGTATTCGCTGAGCCCCGATGAATAATTTCGGCTTCGGTGGCAGTGATGCACATGCCATAATAGATGATACATGCGGCTACATTTGATCACAAGGTCTAATTGGGAGGTATCAAAGACCGACGACACAGTTAGAAAGTACGCATGGCATGAAAAATGGAGAATTAACCTCTGAGAGGGAAAACGAGTCTCGAATATTTCCGTTGTCTTCTTTCCATGAGCTTTCTGAGAGAAACAAGCTGAACAATCTTTCTCAGTATCGAAAGAACATCAAAATGGTTGTCAAGACGAACCTATTGGAGATCTTGCGTACGCACTCAGCGAGCGTCGTTCCAAGCTGCCTTGGAAAGCAGCCTTCGCAGCACATTCACTATCTCAGCTGGCCAAGGCCTTTGGTAACAAGGACTTTGAGTTTCGTAGGGTTCACCTACAACATCTGTCCTTCGATGGCCGATCGAGGCAATTACCTTCTCTCCCTATTTGAGAGCTGTCTAAAGTCCTGGAGGTAGGGAAATATATTTTCCACGAACTTGTAGTCGACGGTGCCTACCCTGCACAACACTTGGAAGATGTAGTGAGTGAATATCTTCCCCTCCCGGACGTCTCTGTTGCAGGCGGTAGCCAAGAAGGGTTCTACTCTTCTATCACCGGAAAGTAGGTCACATTTCGGACCTTGGCATCATTTGTTGGATCTCGAATATGGTGGATCCAGTTCAATCTCTAGGCTCTGTTCGTAGTATTCTGTTTCATAGAGACCCTGGATATCACTGTTGATAGATTGGTTAAGATTGGTCCCCATTTAGCCCTCCAGGGCCCTTTTAAGTAGATACTCTAGTAGGATGGAGAGAGAGTAATGCTATACGCGTTTAGTATAAGGCATTTCTTGTGCGCAACGTGAATGCACTTGTCGCGAGCTTCTGGCTCTATCTGTTAGAGAGGGGTGTTGCATAATCGTGAATGTTGGTAATTTTCCTATTGGCTTTAGGAGCAGTGATGTGCTTGGAAACTTGCCATTATACGCATGAATTCACTCAAACTCGTATTGGACAGAAAGGATAATCTGTGGGATAGGCAGATAGATCTACTCTAGAAGTTACTCTAGAAGATGACCTTCTTCGTGTTAGGATCAAAGACTCAACATCAACGGAAACTCCTCGACGAATCATGATTCGACTCATTGAGATACCTCGCGAACTACGATTTCAAAAATCTCTCATTCGCTTTCTCTATGAAGGCAGCAGAGAAGCCAGAGGGTTGGAGTGGATTCGATGTAGAAGTAGATCCTGTTCAACAGGGGTACGGGTCACGCTCATATGGCTTGGTCGTTGCGGTCAATGTAGTACATGTCATCACCTGCGTTGAAAATACGATGAGATCTATAAATGGGCTTTTGAAGCCCGCCGGAACTGTGGTCTTGATAAGTACAATATTCCCAAAGAAAACATCTTTTCCAGTCGAGATAGTAAATTTGCTGAAGGTATCATAATGATGACCCAGGGAAAAGGTGTAGATGTCATTATGAACTCTCTCTGTGAAAGCCCTGCGTCTGACATGGAATTGTATCGCCCCCTTTGGACGATTCATAAATATAAGTAAACGCTACCAGGGCGTTACGCATCATGCAGTCCAGTAAAGACATGGGCAGGATGGTCATGATGCCTCGGCACGATAAGAAGCTCAAGATCACATCCTCCTCCACGGGCGTCAAAGTCTTACGTGATGAAGTTTTGTATCCTTTGATTGGAGAACCTGGTGGAATTAACCACGGAGCCAGGCACTTCATCTTTGCGTCTCGAAGCGGATCGCACAAGCAAAAGTCCAAAGACCTAATCGCGTTGCTAAAGATCAATGCGCTCGGGTGTTTGTGTCCAGATATAATATTAGCAATGCTAATAACTTGGATGGACTTTTAAAAGAGTATGGGAATGAAATGCCCTCCATTCGGGTTATAATCCATAGAGCTCTTCTATCAAAGGTGACGAGGCTTTATAAATTACAGTTTGACTCAACGACTAGTACTAATCATGACTGACTAAAAATGAAGGCCGATCTCTTCGCCAGAATGAAGCTTCAAGACTACAACGATGTCATGAAGCTGAAAGTGGACGATATCTGGAACCTACACAACGCACTCTCGAAGGTTGACTTGGATTTCTTCATCATGCTGTCTTTAGTGGTTGGCCTAGCCGAGGATCCTAGCCAGGCGGCATATGTGTCTGCATCTGTTTTTCAAGATGCCTTCGCTGATTTCCGTAATCGCCAAAGGACTACCTGCAGTCACGCTTGACCTGGGCAAAGTCGTCGATATCGGGATAGTCGCGGAGAAATCCTTGGCGCGAAGAGGTGTTAGAGGCCTCTGGAGTCGTGATTTGAATGAGGGGGAAGTGATGGCAATTATCCAATCAGCTATAGTCTCGCCAGAGACCACGTGGGCCGACCTCTACAATCATTGGCCTCAAAAACTGGACAGAAACAGCCGGTCGAGTCTTTCAGACTCCGCTCTTCTCTCATTTTCGTCGCGCAGGGTTGGAGACTTCGCAGAAGACCGATAGGGAGACAACTAATACCGCTCCTCGCATCCGTGAGACTCTGAAACACTCCAGATCACTGGAGGAAGTAACGCGAGAGACTTGCGCCGAACTTATTGCCAAGACGTCAAATCTCTTGATGATTCCAGTGGGAACTATCAGCCGGTTGAGATCATTGTCAGAGTACGGCATCGACTCACTTGTGGCATTTGAAATGCGCAATTGAATTCTGCGAGAGCTTGATGCCGCATTGCCAGTTCTAGGGCTAATGGCAAATATCTCGTTGCAGGAGCTATCGTTGAAGATTGCTCGGGCATCGAAGCTCGTGAGAACTGGTATTCTGAATGAAAGGACGATATAGAGTCGTTATCCCTATGACTAAGCCATCGCGCCTCTGTACTTGATTCGAACAGATGCAAAGTCATAGGTCGGGATGTGAAGATGAATACCGTCTTGACTAGGGATAATAATTGCACATGGCCTCGGGGATCCTCCCTCTAGTGGAGTGCTCGAAGAACCCAGATTTTCCTGAATATGTGGATGTATTTAGTGATGTTATAACAGCACCCAAGTTGCAGTCGTGCCTTAATGCCTACGATTTTGACGACTTCTTTCTCAGCAACTCTAGGGGTGCGGATATTTCTGTCCCCCACGTGATTGGCTAGCTTAGGGCTGAGGGCTCCAACAAACCTCGGCTATCCAACCTGGCGTATTTCCAATGACCGTTTGTTTTCTTATCCTCATAATGTCTCCGGATAATGCATGGAGACCAAGCTGAAGGATGCCAGATACATAATGAAACGGAGCATCTCCTTTGCGACGACTCACTGGAGATGGGGAATATGAGTCCTCAGCAGACAAGGGAGGATAAACAACCATCGCAGTTGGAGCAGAGATACACGGACGAGCAGAGCAATGGAGACGCTTCAGGTTCGCGGCTACGTGTTCCTGGTGAAGAGGAGATAGCGTCACCAATAAATGGAGGGCATACAGAATACCGGGTGTACAAGATTAGGTGGTTCGGCCTCACCCAGTTGATTCTGCTTAACATTGTCGTGAGCTGGGACGTAAGTACCACTCAATTTCAGTGCCCACAGCCCACTCAGGACCCTCAATCGCTAACAGCTATCGCGCAGTGGCTCTCCTTCTCTGCCGTCGCCAACACCGCCGCAGACTTCTACCTCACAAACCCCAGCATCATCAATTGGCTCTCGACCGGCTTCCTCTTCGCCTTTGTCGCAGCCTCCCCAGCTACGATATGGACTCTGCATACCGGCGGCCCCCGCCTTGCGATCATCACAGCAGCCATTCTTATTCTGCTCGGCAATTGGATACGGTTTGCTGGCACGCGCACCTCACCTCCCAGCTTCGGCCTCACGATGTTCGGTCAGATCCTCATCGGTCTGGCGCAACCCTTTGTCCTCTCGGCACCCACGCGCTACTCAGACATCTGGTTCACCCCCGCCGGCCGCGTTTCCGCCACCGCGATCGCATCGCTCGCAAACCCGTTCGGCGGCGCGCTCGGACAACTCATAAATCCGTTCCTAGCAAGCAGAGCATCTGATATACCAAACATGGTCCTCTACGTCGCCATCATCTCGACCGTCGTCTGCATCCCATCATTCTTCATTCCCTCCAAACCGCCCACACCCGTCTCACCCTCGTCCACCCACACCGCCCCCGGCCTGCGCGAAACAGTCAGAATACTAGGCGACAACCCAACCTTCTACTTCCTCTTCCTGCCCTTCGCCGTCTACGTCGGTTTCTTCAACTCGCTCTCCTCCCTCCTCACTCAAGTCCTGACCCCCTACGGCTATTCGGAAACCCAAAGCGGCATCGCGGGCGCGGTGCTCATACTCGTCGGGCTCGTCAGCGCGGCCATCACATCGCCAATCATGGACCGCACAAAGGCCTATCTACCCTTCATCAAGACCGCCGTGCCGCTGATCGCGCTGTGCTATCTCGCCTTCATCTGGGCGCCCGGAACCCGTGGCCTCGCGGCTCCGTTCATCATCCTTGCGTGCCTGGGCGCGGCGTCTTTCTCCCTCGTCCCCGTGGCGCTGGAATGGTTGGTCGAAGTCACATGGCCCGTGGGTCCGGAAGCCGGCTCGACGATCTGCTGGACTGGCGGCCAGTTGCTGGGTGGGATCTTCATTGTTGTCAGCGATGCTTTGAAAGCGGGTAGCGAGGGTGATCCGCCTTTTACGATGGGCAAGGCGTTGATTTTTCAGGCGGTGGTGAGTGCGGCTGCTGTGCCGTGCGCGTTGTGCTTGGGATTGGTGGGCAAGGTTACGAAGGGGAGACTGGAAGTCGATAAGGGGGTTGTGGTGGAGGAACAGGAGGATTGAAGATGTAGGAAAAGTTTAGAGCGAGGGGGGGCATGGGGATGGCAACGAAGAAGGGATGGAGAGAAGGACCGAATGGGATCCTTGGGTTTGTGGTAACGCTTCTGGGAGGCGACAGCCAAGAGCGAGGGGGATGTATCGGGACGGCCGGGGGGAGAAGGGATGGAGTGACGGACCGAATGGGATCCGTGGGTTTGTAGTAACGCTTCTGGGAGGCGCCAATCAAGAGCGAGTGGGGGGCATAGGGATGGCTCGGGGAGAAGGCAAGGAGAGACGGACCCAAAGGATCTTTGGATTTATGATAACCCTTTTCGGAGGCAACATTATATGATATGGATGCTGGATTATGATACCTCTGAAGCCACTGCACCATTTTGTTACATTTGGACGTTGCGAAGTGTTTGCGGTGTGAATACACAATATACCGCTGTTGCCTTCTTGCCTGGCCACCATCTATAAACCCTGTTGTACCTTAGCACCGACCGCGTGTGCACACCTTCCTGCCTTATCACGTCTGTACCGAAAATCATCTATCAGTCAGACCATCAATCATTCACCCTTGAGCAACAACCTTCCCGACCAGCTCGCGCACATTGCAATGAACTCTCGAAGCATAGGCGGCTGTCACATCTACTGTTCATCTCCATCCCAGCGTTAAAAGAAGCTATCAATATTTATCCAATACGCTTCCATGTCCGCATGAGTACCTCCCAAGTCGTAAGATCCGCACTGGACAACGCCCCATAACACTAGACTGGCATTATAAAAGCCGCTCAATCATTGCGGAGTATCATTCGGCAACGCCTGCATATGCTTCTCATCCCCTACCCGAGATCCCGACACTGTGCCCCCAGAAGGCAGCGCCCCCGCAGCGGCTCCCACAAACCTTATAACCCAGTCTCTCACATCCCTAACCTTGCGCACTTGGGGCTCATTCACGGCGCCTTGCTCGAGCTTCGCGGCGCAAAAAGCACCCCGTGCGTCGTCCCCGTCGAGCGCGTTTCTGTAGAGCAGGTCCAGCGTAGTCATGCCTCGCCGCAAGCTTTGACCGTAGACTTGGCCTCTGAATGCGCTCAAAGCGACCGTCTTTGCGAGGATTACGTCCCGGGGTCGTAGATGCGAAGTCTGGGTTCGTAGTATGTCGACATCTTGATGTGCGGGATGAGCGTTCTCGAGAGAAGGAGGAGGGGGAAACCAGATGTTGATGCCGAAGCCGGCTTTTGTGTCGTCGCCGACGAGCATCTCGACGAGCTCGAACGATCGGCCGCCTTTGCGGGGGTTGATGGTGCGGGGTTGCGAGATGGAGATGATGCCTACGACTAGGTTCACGGTCATGGTTTGCGGGGTGATGGAGCGTAGGTAGGCTGCGTTGGGCATGTCTTTGAGGTCGCTTAGATGGCTCGATGTCAGTTTCGAGCGCGTGAGTTGAGCGTCTGGGTGGGATTGGCTGCTGGTGGGGAAAGCGGTGGAGAAGTCTTCTGGTTCCGTGGTGAATGATTCGTCGAGGGATTTTGCGCCTACGATCTGGGAAGAAGGGATGTTTTCGTGGAGCGCGAAGGAGTGCTCATAGTACTGAGTAAATACGTCTTCTTTGTCGGAGTCGGAAACCTGAGAACGCTCGATTGGATATCCATCAAGGTCCGTAGAGATGAACGAGAGCTCGCTTGTAGATAGGAAGGAGGTTTCGCCGTTAGTATAACCGTACTCATCGAATGATACATGCTCTCGACTGAGTTGTGTAAGGCCAGTCGGTAGATGGGGCTTCTCGAGCGGTAGAAAGCGCCAAGATGGTGCTTTATCGTCAGCCGTAGAGATCCCAGTGGGTCCAATGGGTATTCTTTCCACGAAGCCTGGTTGTAGTGGAGCGCAAAGCTCCTCCTCTGTCCATCCGAGTGAGCTTGGTAAAGGTGCTCCTGTCAGAAAAATCACCCTTTCCCCAATGGTAAGCATGGCAGACACAGTACTACCTGGTGATACAATGTTTATTTGCCAAATTCCTGGTTCAAGAACCCGTCGCCAGGTCAACTACTGATGGTGTAATGCGTCTTGGAAACTGCACGCTTGCAACTGGCATGTGTTGTACTCTTGGCCGGCATCTTGCTTTGCGCATTGCAATTGATTCAGCTCGCATTTTGGCAGCATGCGTGAAGTATATGTATTAAGAAAAGGACATCTTGTCTGAGAAAAATTTAGCGATACTCAGATAATAGTGAGGCATCTGCGACTTCCACTAGCGGTAAACCCGTGACCATGGTATCTATAGCCTAAGCCTCGCTTCCCAACATATTGCAATGACTGATCTGCGGGCAGACGTTCCTAGAATGTGATTGGTTATCATGATAACTGCACAGTCATGGATCTTCCGTGTTTTATATCCGAGCTAAAACAAGTCGACCGTGTCCGCCCCATGCATCTCCCGCTTAGAGCAAGCCGCGCGCTTCAAGAATTAAACATGACATTTGTTGCACCTTTAACGTCCAGTGAGGTCTACGCACAGACTAGGATCACTTTTGATTCTATAGCTAACTGTATTATGCGCTTCTAGTTCCACGCCTGCATACACGTACAACAGTTCTCACCGTCACGACGACTTTCGATCGGCTTGCAGCACCCTTAACGCAACCCACCAGACAATCCTAAGGCAGTGAGGTGCCTAAATCCTCTCCCTACCTCGGCGTGTCATCGCTGATCCCCATTATCCCGAAAATCACGCCGCTGGCCTTACGAGCGCGACTTTCGAAGGCAAGCCCCATACCCGCAACCTCTACTGCTGCCACCTAAGCTGGTAGAAATGCAGGAATGCTTTCTGTAACACCACTACAACCCGGTGCCAATCTTATTGGGTGGAGGAAAGTTGAGGTTAGGCTCCTAGGAAGATGAGTGGAAAGATCGGCTCGAGGTGGTGGGGCAATACGTGCAAAGGTGTTGAAATAACTGAGGTGGACAGAGGCAGCCCACGAGGGTGGTTATGGAGTGACACCGTCGCAAGTGATTACAAACAGGGGAGGACGTAAGGGAGTTACTGAGAAACTTTCGTTACAACTCTTTGGCGCCTTACAGCTTTATAGGGTGAAGTGTTGAGCCGACAGCGATTCAAACTTTGCATAAGAGCTTGAATGCTTTGAAAAGTTGATATAGAGCTATCTTATAATAAGTAAAAATTATTTTAAGTACTTGACCACTCGTCCAATAAATTAACTGCACCAAGCGTATCTGGATGATTTACCCCAATAATCTTTGTACGAAGATTAACAACAACCTGACTCAATTCGATGGCCTCATCCCACCGTCCTTGCTTCCAATATGTTGCTGCTAGGTTGGCCATGCTGCTTAGCGTGTCTGGATGCTCTTCTTTCAGCACTCTCAAACTCGTCTTCATCACTTGCACCTCCAGCTTCTCGGCCTCATTCCACCGTCCTTGATTCCGATATGTTGCTGCCAGGTTAGCCATGCTGCTCAGCGTGGATGGATGCTCTTCTTTCAGCACTCTCAAACTCGTCTCCATCACTTGCACCTCCAGCTTCTCGGCCTCATCCCACCGTCCTTGATTCCAGTACGTTGATGCCAGATTGGCCATGCTGCTCAGCGTGTCTGGATGTTCCACTCCCAGCGTGTTTCTTTCTAGATCCAGAGCAACAGAAAGGCGGGTGCTAGCAGCCTCATATCGACCTTGTGTGTTATCAAAAATACCCAATCGCCTCGATAGATATGCCTTTTGTATTATATACTTTTCGTTCATATAATCGTTTGCAAGGACTTTCTGTGCGTGAGGTAGAAGCAAATCACATGTGATCCAAGATTCGAATTCACTATTGGGAAAAATATCCGCAAGTTTTCTCAAAGCCCGCTCTTGCCATTCGTCTTTGGTGCCTTGGATCTGGAGCCATTTTTGTGTGGCTAGTTGAATCAGTCGATGCATTTCATACTCTTCTGCTCCGGCTTGGCGGCTTATTAGCGAAAATGCCTGTAATGTTCCCAGTGCTGTTGTTGTATCAACATTTCCGTCGACCTCAGTTTGTAGAAGACTTCGTGGAATTCCTTGTCGGTCCAAAACTGACATTAACGATAAAATTTCGGCAGCTCGCGGCTTTTGTCTGCCTATAAGATCAAACGATAGTTTCCACGTTCGGATCACGGAATTCTGACTTTCGGAATCCCTTCGAAGATTTCCAGAATCTTCTTGTAGAAGGTCTTGAAGATCAGAGTCATCCATATTGAGCATCCCCAGGTACTTTGTAAGAGTAATGTTATTCTGTTCGATGAAAGCAGCGGCTTGTGTAATTGCAAGCGGTATGTATCCCAAAGTGTCGATGAGGGCTCTTGAGTCGTTGGTGTTCAAGTCATCAGTTTGGTCTAATTGAGATCGTAGTAACTCCTGTCCTTCTTGAAGGTTCATGTATCCTACCACAATTGGGATTCCCTTGCTCCCAAGTCTCTTGCCTATACGATTATCCCTTGTTGTGACCAGAATGGAACCCTGCGAGCTTTCGGGTAGATAATTAATGAGCGGTCGTGTCGGCTCAACATCCATTCCACTTGGTTTTGGCTTCGCAAAAAATACATCCAGATTATCAGCGTTGTCCAGGACCATCAACCATTGCCCACTAACAGGCTCACTGAGCCATTCGGCGACCAGTTGAAGTGTGTTGGTTTTTGGGTCGTCCCATCCCGGAAGCTTTCGTCTCCTTGCTATGTCCTTATATGCTTGAACAAAACGTTCTGTTGTGCCAGCGAAAATCCAGATAATATGGGCATCAGAATGAAGATCTCCAAAACGATAACAAAATTCAATGGCAACCTGGGATTTCCTAATCTGATCTCAGTACTCAAGACTTTACTTGAATCATAGGGATCGCTCTTACCCGATTCCACCAATACCTGACAGTGCGACAAGATGCTGTGTTTTCATTTGCTCATCAACTTTCTGGAAGATACTAGTCCGATCAACGAATGCAGCATCTCTGCGAAAAGGGACGGTAAAAAGGCGCCTTGGTTGCTCTGACAGATCTAAACAATGAGGTCAGCACGCACTTCGTCATCGCTCATTTCGATACCCATACCTATTGACGTATTTTCCCCACAATTTGTGACGTTATTCACAGCTGATAAGAATAGGCAGATTAGCTTCTAAGCGTTTGACAAACGGATTCAAGGCTTAGGAATCGTGAACAATAGACTGAGACTGCTAGCCACGTCTCACGTCAACTTATTGGAGAATGTTAACAGAACGTCAAGCCTGACCTGATCCTGGCTCATTGCCCAGTGCTCTAGGGGCCGGCCTTTTCCAGCGCTCAAGTTCACCTAGAACGGCGTCGTATCCGCGATCTTTTCGATTTGGGAACTTCGTCATATCCTACGGTGGTTAGCAAATAGAACAACCGACGGCATCACTCGGATTACCATGTGATTTGCGTGAATACCATAACAACTATAACCCTTAATCTCTGCGGAATGTAAAGGCACAATCTGGACGAATCAGAATCAGCGTCTAGTGTGAGGGGTTGATGGTTATACCTCTCCGATCCCTATCACAGGAAGCTCTTCATAGAAACATGTGATGGAGATCTCAGACCCTTCCTCTTTTCTGAGCCTCAAAATATTATGGAAGTTTTTCGGATCCTGGCTTCAATACCCCGACAATGTCTTCATTCGCTCGCTTGAGGACATTTATCATCCGCGTACCAAAACTTGCCCACGATCCGAGATCAGCTCCACAGTGCGGAACCCCGAGGAAAACTATCCCAGCCGTGTATTGCTCGATCTGGTGGAGAAATCGCTCAACGGCACTCCTCGAGTGGCTGAGCGCATACTCAATGACGAGTCCGCCGAGACCGTGAGCGACAAAAGGATCTTTCTGGTTTCGGTGTTTGTTCGCTCTCGCTTTCGTACAAGGTCGCCGACCATGTTCTCAGCATGGTTGGTTAGCCGACTGTTTGATGCTGGGTTCCAGAAATTGACGATATCTGCATCATAGCCAAAGCTCAGGATACGTGCGTCCGGGATGTCTTGCCTCAGCAATTGGCTTGGCCAATGTACCCTCGTATTCTTGTGAAGCCAGGTGTTGTATGCGTCGCCTGTCAATCCGTGCACGAACACGATATCGACACTCGCCTCGGTGCCACTATCGTACAAGACTTGGACGCCATAATTTTGGCCTACTCCGATGGGTGCTGGAGAGTCGTGTGTATTTATAGCAGTCAATGACGGACTGATGGTCGTCTGCGATGGTTGGGCGGGTGGGTCTGACGGCGCGGCGGCTTGTGAAGAGGACCGTTCGAGCGTTAACGGGGATGGCGTCGGCAGTGATGACTGTGACCTTGACCCTGTTGACCGAAAAAGATCTCTGAATTTAACAGGCATTTCTATTAAAACTTTGCGACGTTGCAGCTGGAAGGGCGTGAGAAGTATGTGAAAATGGGAGTTGCAGCTTCGCAGCGCGCCGCAAGGCAGGTCGGGAGGGGCAATACTCGTCTGATTGGCTGGACCAGACCGACCAATCGACGCATCTGAGATCACCAGCCGTGATTTAGCATCTTCTCACATCTCAAAAGTCAACGATAAAGCATCAGAGACGGAAGCAGAAGTTGAATCGATGATTCGGGATTTAGGATGTCTTGCCTTGGCTGTTTCTCTTGCAGGCTCGTACGTATCGACGATCCCAAGGCTGTAAATGAATATCCCGAATTATCTCCGGAGTACCCTAGACCTTGAGGGAGGCCAGCTCCGGAGAGACGGGGAGGCCAGGAACTCGATCATTATCACTTGGCAGATCTCCTTTGACCATACCCACCGGAGCCGGCCATCGGCGGCTGACTTGCTTTCGCTGATGAGTTTCTTTGACCGACAAGGCATTCCCAAATCCCTCGTTAGAGATCGAGCTCAAGCTGAAAACGGACCTGGAAGCCGCGAGGAGCCCCATTCTGGTGATGGACAAGGAAACAGCAACGAAGACGACAGTGATAGCGATAGGGATAGCATATCAGAGTCAGACAAGAATAACGAATTTGAAAAGGACGTGCGGATACTCCGAGACTACTCGTTTATCTCTTTCGATACGAATCAGACCTTTGAAATCTATTCACTGGTGCAACTGGCTACGCGAAAATGATTGGAGGTCAATGGGCAGCTCGAAGTGTGGAAGCAGTGCTACATTAAGAACCTTTCCGCCGAATTTCCGACCGGAGAGCACTGGAATTGGACAGACTGCCAAGCGCTTTTTCCTCACGTAAAATCAGCAGTCACACAACGGCCAAAGGGGGAGGAATCGTTAAGAGAGTGGGCTTCCCTGATGCATAATGCAGCCTGGTACTTATTGAGAAAAGGGAGTATAACTGAGGCTGTCGACCTGTCCGAAATAGCGATGAAAATGAGGAAGGAAAACTTGGTCAAGAGCACAAGGAGACTTTAGGCAGTATGGGCATGCTAAGCCTAGCATATAGCTTAGGGGGCCGATGGAAGGAAGCTGAAGAGCTGCAGGTGCGAGTGATGGAGACAACGAAGAGGGTGCTGGGCGAGGAGCATCCCGACACGCTAACCAGCATGAACAATCTGGCCTTGGTGTTGAGCAGGCAAGGCAAATACGAGGAGACTGAGCGGATACACCGAGAAGCACTAGTGTTGACGGCAACAGTGTTGACGGAAACGGTGCTGGGGAAGGAGCATCCATCTACGCTGACGAGCATGAACAATCTGGCCTGGGTGTTGAGCAGTCAAGGCAAATACGATGAGGCCGAAGAGATGCATCGACAAGCACTGGCGTTAAGGGAAACGGTGCTAGGGAAGAAGCATCCTGATACGCTGATGAGCGTTTACTATCTTGTCTATTTGCTACATCAGAAGAAACGGTATAAGAATACGGAAGTGTTTTACTATCGAGTATACGCTGGATATAGAAAGATATTGGGAGAGGAGCACCCGACTACTGTAGCATGCTCGCAGCACTATTCTTTGATGCTTAAAGAAGAGAAAGGCTAGTAAGATTCCGAGGTTTATCGGTTTAGAGAAGGGATAGTCGCGAAGAAGCTAAGGCTTATGCTCTATAACTGCAGTGACTCTTGTCGGCCAACCTTCCCTTCTATGGCTAGACCGGATCCAGCTTCCTCGATACCCGCAAGTAGATATAGAAGAAAGATAAAGAGGGAAATAGAAAAATAGCGAGCGGTGTACTGTAGGTCTTTATACCTTAAAGAAAGCGGCGGGTGGAGCGATGCCGGGCGCCTTGCCCGAAGAGGCGACGCTAAACCCGACGGGGCCACGCTTAGGCTGGAAGCAGGAAAGAGCAGACATTTCACCGAGAGGCAGATTATTTAATAATTAGTTAAGACTAGCTAATTAATCTAATTAATTAGATCTTAAGAATATAAGAAAGAAAATATATGAAGACGATTATAGATTAATATATATACTCGCTGAGAGGATTTTATTAGAATCGCTATTATTCGCTTATTCTACCCGTAGAACGCTAGCTGGATCAGAGGATCCTTCCCCGCTAGAATTGGCTAGAAACCGAGCGAAATGATTACCTAATACCAACACAACACCCATCCCTCCACTCCGTACAACTCCACATCCACTCTCCAACATCATTACAGTAGTATTTCAACTATGCACGCAACATCTATATCCATACCATGCACCGCCCGCACCTCCGCCCGCACCCCCACATCCCCTTCTTCCGCATCTTTTACTCCACAACCTTCACCGTCCTCTCCCTCTTCCTGGCCGTCCTCCTCCTCATCACCCCAGGCGACCACATCCGCCAATCCTTCACCAAGCGCGAGATCTTCCACATCTTCATCGTCGGCGGTCTGTACCTCCTCACTCTCTTAATCGCAGTCTTCATCTACGCAGGCAGGCTGTACGCGACGCGCAGTGCGCTGGCCAGGATCCCAAAGGAAGTCAATTGGAGCGAGGAGCAGGGAAAGGTCGGCAGGGAGATTAGGAAAGGGTTGGCGAGGAGTGCGACTATAGCTTACGAGTCGTGTCCACGGGACCTGAGGGATGAGAAGGCGGAGAGGGGCGTGACGAGAACACCGAGGCTGGGGAGGACGGCGGAGGGAAGGCAGAGTCTGGATACGGCGACTAGATTCGAGCCTGCTTGGGGCATCATTTCGCATCCGGGCTGGTCCTCACCTAGCTCTCCGGATCTGCCCAATCTGCACTACGAACCCGTCATCCTAGAGCTCTCGCATCTCATCGAAGCAAAAGCCGTCTCCCTCGCTCCCTCCGATCCCCTCTCCGCCTACGACCCCGCCGATCTCATCCTCAACCCTGAAGAAGCCGAAGCGCCGATACCAGACCCCGTCGCCGTGGAGCTGCTACAGCGCCCCGCGTCAATGAGCTTGCGCGACTACTTGTCCCATCTCGCTGCAGTCGGTATGCTCGACCTGGAACCCCTCGCATCCGATTTCCTGACGCGGTACGAATACGCGCGATACTCTGGCCAAGCGCTCAACGAGGACGAGTTCAGAACCCTGATGGGCGTCTTTGCGGAGATTCTGCGGGGCATGAGACCGTTGGATGCGGGTATTGTGGATGAGGTGCGCGCGGAGATGGAGGAGGAGGAGGAGGTTATGAGCAGCGAGAGTGGAGATGGTGATGATGATGAGGCGGGGTATGGGGATGCGGAGAGTATTCGTACGACGGAGACGGTGCAGCGGACACCGCAGCCGGAGATTTACTCTGCCTCGGCTTCTTCTTCTCCTTCCTCTCCATCGACTGGCTCTCGCAGCGGGACTGACGGCACCATCCACACTGCTCCCTCGCGGCCCGCAGCTACCAGAAACCCTTCGAGCAGGTCTCGTCGCTCTGCCTTGAATCGCTCAGTCCATCAACCCAGTTTGAGCTCGTTGAGACGGGTGAGGACTGATACGTCGAGCAGCGGGTATTCAGTAAGGTCGAGGGCGGGGAGCGTGATTAGGCTGAAGGAGGCGAGGGGACCGTTGGATCTACCTTATGCTATTCTTACGGGCGACGGGGAGGAGATGTGAACGCCTTCGGAGTACGGGCGGGCGTGTGTGCTTTACTTTGATAGCGATTCAGCGTGGCGTTTGGAATGTTGGATACCCCCTGCGGGCCTTGATTGAGCCGGCAGCAGCTTATAGCTGCAGTGCAAATTCTTAGAGAAGTAGATAATTTCTATACAGGTCGTCATTGATACATACATCCAAAGCTATTTACATATCTTCCGCTACCAGCTCGTGAGCCCCTTTGCGCGGTCAAAACCCCCTCTTAATTGCCTTTCTGGCTTCACAACCTTGCCCTGCAAAACGGTATACTTGATTATCCCCTCGCAATCTTCCGGCCGGACTCTCGCAAGCCAGATACATTGAGCTCCCTCTTCCTCCTCCCATCCCTTCGCTTTCATCTCCATGCCAATCATATCCTCTTCTCCCCCCTCCGTACCATTTTCTTCCCTAGTGCCGTCCTCAATCACTCCATTCGCATTCCCAAGCGCATCAGCGGGTCCTCTCCTCTTACCCACGGCGTCCGAACGTCGGTAGATCATGACATTTGCCGAAAACTTGTGTCCGCCGACATGGCTGATGAAATATATCCCCACGCCTCCCGGCCTGTCGTCGTGCATATCCCGATACAATCCCAGAGGCCGCAGGTGCCGTTCAAATTCTCGTCGTAATAGCGGCGCTGATTGTCCGCAGCGCGCATCCCGGGTGCGCTGGGAGCACATGAGGATCAGGTACTTGTGGGGGCAGGGGCGTGTTTGGAAGGGCGATTCTTGCGGGGTTTGGGGTGGAGCGTCTGGGTGGTTTAGGGGCGTGGATGTTGTGGGGGCGGGAGAAATGTGGTTGTTTATGAGCTGGGGTACTGTGGCCGGGGTGACGTTGTCGATGAAAGTGAAGGCGGGGAGGAGGAGGATGGTTGTTGGACGGTGGTTTGGTGGGCCGGGGTCATGGGAGGGAAGGGGGATGTCGGAGGCGGAGAGCATGAGTTTCTGTTGGACGCAGTGACAGTAAGCTAGACCCTAGGGAAAGAGAGGGAGGGGTGCGCATATACCCCGTTGCTCGGCTCGACTTTACAGTCCCGGACCGCTTCCATCACACTCCCCTTCTCGTCACTCACATCCCTGACCCAATCTGTCTTGCCGGTCGCTACAAGCATGTGCGTGGCAAATCCATTTACATGTCCGTATAATTTCTCGTCTTCGTCAACTTTGAACCCTTTCGGGTACTGGATCTCGCAGGTCTCGCAGTCGTGATCGCAGTCTTCGCCATCGATTGCCGGGTCGACTTTCGGAAAGATGGAGGTGGGTATTCTAGGAAGGGAGTCGGTGGAGGTACGAGGAGTGAGGAAGGCTTTCCCCTTTTGAAGGACCGACGAGAGCGACATCTTACTAGCGGTGTTCAACGTAGGTTGGGAATGATTTTTGACTCTGGAAAGTCGGGGCATATCAGTGGGAATCTCGCGGCACCGGGAATTGCAAGCTTCCGCTCGGAGTAATCAAAAGACATGGCTTCGCTGGGGAAGGCATGTTGGTTTTATACGTTTGGCCGATGCTCATTCAAGGATGCTAAGAAGGATTTCGGCCTTTTGTTCGTACAGCCTTGGCTCGCAGAAGTCGTTTTCTGCCTAATCGGCCTTATCAGATGGCGCTTTAGGTGGCCAAATATTATCAGATGGCGCCAAAATTACCAAATTCTCCAACAGTTTCCTCGGCTCACGTCGGTCTCCGATGCTTAAAACCGAGCCGATGTATCAGCGATGCTACTTTACCTGACTTTGGCTTACTATATTGTACACGCCAATAGCTCGGAGAAGAGGCTCACATTGCGCGTCTCATGTAGCTACCTCGGAGGTCGGCGGCACACAAAGTGCTGCACAGCGCGCTAGAATTAGTATAAATCATAACCCTACCCTAAATTCTTACTCGTTCTCGAGCGCATTGCACAGCAAAGTTGGACGCCCGCAGTGTCTTGCCCAGCGGATCCACCATCGAAGGCCAAGGCTCTAACACCCCCGGCTCTAAACCCCCCAGGTCTAATACTCGAGTGTCAAAGGTATCTCAAACTGTTCAACATCTGTTCGCAAAACCGACTGAAGAGCAGTGCGATCGAGAAGCAGCGATGCATCAATCGCGAAGTGGGAAAGAGATTTCCAACAAAGTAAGAGTGACGCCACAGTCTTCGCCCGATTTCATGAACGGATATGCGAAAAGCTATGCTCCCATTGACAACGCAAAGGCCATGCCTCCGGTATCACAAAGTTGCCT
Organism: Xanthoparmelia taractica; assembly: GCA_033085395.1. Lineage (NCBI taxonomy): Eukaryota > Fungi > Ascomycota > Lecanoromycetes > Lecanorales > Parmeliaceae > Xanthoparmelia > Xanthoparmelia taractica. The sequence continues at coordinate 12,157 of JANQBS010000307.1, read as the reverse complement.
ATACAACGGCTCTAAGCCAGCTCAGATCATTTCCAGGACGACCAGCAGCATTTTCGTAGCTTGACCTCCAGGACTCAGAAGCAAGAAGTCAAACAGTACGTGATCGAAGCTAGCAAGCATCCAGTAGAGATGTGCCACGCGTACGGTATTGAAATCGATGATAGTGATGCGAATGAGATTCTAGAGGCTTTAGGAGGTAAGTCGCCTATCTGCTATTGATGCAGTGAAATACTCTAATCATTCCCAGGCTGCAAGACCTTCCAAGCTGCGATTGACAGGCGGATCCTTGCAACCGCTTCAACCCTTACCACGCAGCTAGCCTCTGCTCAAATTCCCGCGACTGTGGACAATTCAGACCTCAAGCCCGATGAAAGGGAGAGGTATTGTAACAAGTGCGAAGAACTCGATTTCAGAATGAAGAAAGCGGCGAATGCTTTGCTTGGTCTATAGACCTACATTGACGTTGCCAAACAAGCCAGATATACAATGCGGGCATCATTGGTTTGTAACATTCGAAGGAGCAATACAGTTTAACGCTAGGGCTACGATTCGTGACATCTCATCAGTGGATCATGGTGGACACTGGATGTTTTCATTCTCTATTAGACATCGCAAAGTGCTCGGCCTGGTCTATTGATTTTCTTCGCATGCATCATCTGAACATCACAGCAAAATCCGCTGCATAAAACCCATTTATGATGCCTGAAATGAAAGACCGTAGCTCATTATTGCAGTCGGACCTGGTTCTTCAACCCTCAGAGACTTCGTCCAGAGCTTACTTTCAGCGCTGTCCACCTTCAACGCAGGGTTCATGCCACTTCCGCTTCACCATCAACTGTGCAGACATGTTATCCAGGAACCACTGTCCTCAGCTGGTGCGTTCGTGGGAAATCTTTAAGCTGACGCTCGTCGATAGGCTTTCCCTCAACATGTGTGCAGCAGCCCACCGTGACTACTCCTATCTGCCGAGCCAGCATCCGTTGGCAAAGCCTGGCCGTAGCGTCAACTCAAAGTATCGAACTCTGAATCCGCGGTCTGATCTCCCTTTGAAGGCTTAACTACGCTGAGGGCGCAGAGGATCCAAAGTGTTGGGACTTCCGCAGTCTCACTTTCTGCTATAGCCGCAGTTACAGCGCTACGGAAACCAAACCCTTGGCTGCGGACAGCAAGAGAGGCATGTTGAGAGCTGCTACGCAGTCCAGATACGTGAGTCTTCATAAAGACGGAGAAGTACGACCGGGGTACTCGTATTAGGAAGGTCATCTCAGACGCGAGATTCAACGCCTCAATTTTCTAACATTTTCGTATCTGCTATTGTAAGGAGTCGTTTCCGCTAGATCTGTCGGGTTCTTGGCGGTTTCAGTTCGTCTGCACTCCGCCCCTCCCACCCAGGCGATATGCGCGTTGCTGCACGGTCCTTATCTTTTTGAAAAGAAGGACACCAGGCTTACCACAAGGACAAACGAGGGGTATATAAACCCTTGCCATATCCCAGCGGCTCCCTTATGACGCTGATAGACTGGTTCTCGAGCCAAATCTTTCGGCAGACTGCATAGCCAACCGCGGCTCAAAAAGGTCCTTTTCCGTCCACCAGCGCTGTACCCCTCCTACATAGTGCGCAACTATCTTATAAGAGCGCACTACCGGGCGACATTTTTGACACAAAACGGTGAGGTTGCTCCAAGTCTCTTTGCCTTATCTATCTTTGACCGTTTTAGGTTTCGTCTGAGCAAGTTGTATATGCGCCCGTGGCCCGGACTGTTATCTCTGATTAGCGACCCATCTTTCACACGTGCATACTCCCGCATGATATATTTCCGATCATGTGCTGTGGCCCGCACGCAGTTCCGATTGCTGGATCTTTCGCTGAATGCAGAACGATGCATTTAATATTCCAGAGTCAACATGAAGGCTGTGCGTACAGATAGATCATCTCCTTGTTCGATACTATCGTTCTCTTTTCTCATCAGCCTCTTTATCCTCCACGCTCAACCTCTTGCCCTCACTCCACCACCCCTCTCCCTCACAACCCCCACCAACCTCACCGATGTCCGTTCATACCACCACTGCGTGTCCGATCCGACCTGGAACCCTTGGAACCTGGAAATTGCCCCCTCCTGCGAGGACGCCCTCGTCGCCCTCTCCGACGACATCTCGATCTGGGGCTTCCATCCAGGCACCTTCGTTTACAGGCCCGGTGCACGCTCCACCGCCTCCTTCCCCGGGGTGCGTTCTTCTCTCCCCATCCCCAAACGCTATGTAAGCGGTCCCTGCGTGGTAGCGATTGTCATGATGAAGATGTTTGAACGGAGCAGCATTGGTCAATTTCCTGGGCTGCCGGACTCGGTGATTGGGAAATGGCGGAGCAGGGATACGAGTACATGGAAGGCCTTGATCCAGCCGGCCGAGTATGTGAGGGCGACTTGTGATAATGGGTGCGGTTATGCGGTTTTGGGGAGGGATCTTGGGATTGGGGTGGCGATTTGGGGGACCGGGAGCAAATGGGATCGGTATGCTAGAGGCATTGGCTCGTTGAGTGAGGGGGGCGAGGTCATGCCGGTGTTGGAGATTGCGAATACCTCAGTTGTCGGGGTGGGTAATGAATCTGTAGTGGAGGCGTTGCGGTAAGATTTCTAGGAGATGTTCAGGCGCCGGTGATTTGGGCGACATGGCTGGACATTTGCAGCATAGTAAGAGTTTGAAATCCATGCTGCTGCCTGTCTGTGAGCCCCTCCTACCTATGCTTCTCTGGAGCTCGCAAATCAGGAAAACCAAAGGCGTGTATACCACATTTCAGCACGGAAGAGAAGGCCCATCTTCATCCTGAACATACTCGATCATCCTGATCATCTCACGGACAACCCCTGACAGCGAATGGAATGGCGAAACTTTCTTCGAGTACCATGATGCCAAGCTAGAACTTGAGATACTTTGACGGGTGTTCTGCGTCAAATATCTGATTGGAGACCGTGGAGTGCCCCTAAAAGGAGTAGCATAGCCGAACAAGTGAGCAAACAGGTACAGTGAAAGGGGTACATTAAAAGTGAGCTGGAAAATGAGAAGCAGAGATATGGACAGTTCAGTATCTGTAGTAGATTTGATTCAATGGTCAATGCCTCAATATTACTACTTCTGTAATCGATGTCCATGCCGTGAAGGGGCGGTTTCCGTATATGCAAAAGGTTTCCGAGTTGTACGCACGACAACGGATGGCGCCTGAAGTGCTTCTGGCTCCATATACGAGTCACTCATTAGCATTGTCGTGGACTGAACTTGCTGCTGACAGCTTCAGGGAGACCTTAAGGTTGCTACTCCAATCGGACCGGAAGCTGGATGGTCTTGTTGTAGCTCTAAATACCGCATTCGCATATCGCAATCGGAGAAGGTGGATAAGTCCGGAGTCTTTTATAAGCGATTAGATACATACGAGTAAGCCGAAAAGTGATCTACCGACTTTAAACTTCAGTCTCCTCTACAGCATTCAGCTGCTAGCTGGTAATGTTTCCGCAAGGATTATCAAGTCCCAATGCGTGTGCTTCTTGCACCTTACCTCCTAGTCTTGATCAAAGCTTTGACCATACCCGTCAGCAACAGCATCACTGCAGCCTCCATCACCGACAGTTCATCGCAGTCCCCGGATTGCTCGGTCTTCGACCCAGTGGCCCACAATAACGTTTCAGCTAATGCCAGCAACGTTGCTTTCCAGGATACTGGCCAGGACGATCCCGGGAACCGTTTTGACTTTACAGGTTCTCTCCTATCCCTCAACGCCGGCCTCGATATATCTGATCTAAACGACAAGTGGCACGGAGAATTCACTTACGTGGGAAAACGGATATGTGCCACGGCGGTCTTTGTAGATGCAGCGCATGCACTCGCAAAGATGGCACTCGATGATCTGCTTGCCGAAGAGACTTTCACCGTCAGCAACTACGACGAGGTACAGATCAGAATCATCCAATTTGAGGCAGAGTTCACGCGACATTATGCTGCCTTTGGCACGTATGCCGCAATACAAAGAATGGACAAAGACAACCGGTTCGAAGCCTCCAGGTTCACTTTCTTCAAGGGCAAGGTGAAAATGGGGACAATTGAATTTATAGGGCGGTCCTGCTCTTCTGGCAGCTGTAGAGCTAATTCGAGAAAGACATCATTACCTTTAGTGGTCCCCTTAAACGAGTCTCCCCCGGCGACGAACCACATGGGTCCACCCCAGTCCGCAGTTACAAAGCTCGTCAATGTAACCAATGATGATGACCCAGACATGGAGTTAGACTGCGAATGGCATGGTCGAAAAATCTATCCAAGGGCTGCCATGCTCACTCCTTCGTCCGTATTGACGTATAGCCATATAGTGAGGGAAGATCCAATGGGTCACCCCCCATTAAAAGATGTCGTTGATGACCAGGCATCGGGTCTAAGTACCATTCTATTAGCAACGCCTCAACCAAGTCCCGCGGCTCCGTTATGGTCATATTATTGGGCAATCAGGGCTATCGGAAAGATGCCAGAGAAGATGGCCGATAGATGGGATTGGCGAGAGATGACAATGACGGTGAAGGTTGATGGTTACCAGCTTGGGACGATCAGTCTTGTCAAAGCTCTTGTAGGACCAAGTTCATCGCTACCGGGAGCCAATAACGGTTCGATTCTTGTCACTTAGCGTAGTCAAACCACTTTTTCATTTTCTGGTATGAGGTCGCTCCTATCTACTACAATATCATGTGGGACGTCAATGTCAGTCTTCATCTACTCGAACGTAAATGAGGGTTGATGAAGTGGACGTTCAATGATGAGGTATAAAATATATAAACCTGCTTGTGGTAGCCATTGACTGTAATAACCATCGACATTGTGGCCACCGCTGTACACGCTGATACACAGAAATGCTGGATAACTCCACCACGATGACTCGAATGGAGAAAGATTCAGTGTATAAATTATAGAGAATATTTATTTGCAAAGATTCAGTCTTGAAAGAACTTGGATTGAAGCAATACTGGTCCAAATACAACATTACCTTTATAACTTCAAGTACACAAACAAGTCTCGCTCATGTATGCGGTTATACACGGCTAAACGCCCCATTACCTCCTCCAATACAGGCAGCAATAAACTCTTCCTACACTCTTACTGCCTGAAGTTCCCCAACTTCTTTCCAGCAGATCTAGCACTCAAGCACCTTGTTATCGCATTCTTGACCTCAGAGCCAAAATGTCCATAAAGTCAGTATACCGCCACACTACTCTACAACAGGGCGTTTGCTAACAGCTGCAGCTGGGTCATGCTCGATGGGCCCCACAACTTCGTCCCGCTCCCTAGAGAGAAAACCCTCTTCACCTCACCACCCCGCACAGCTCTAACCCTACAAACACCAAATACCTACCCGGGCAAAGAACCCTTCTCCGTCAAATCCAGCGACGGCAAAGCCATCATCACCAACCAACGAGTAACACCCTCCTTTGCCACCTCTCCAACCACACAACTAATACTCCTCCCAGCTCATCTACCTCCCCACCACGCCCACCCCAATCCTTGGCCTCGCACCTACCACAGCCCAACAACAACAACCTCAACGCTCAACCCTCGAATCCTTCTCCGCCCCCATCCTCTCTCTCCAAGATACCCACGTTACAGCCCCCTTTTTCGGCCCCAATGTCTGGGAGGGCATCCTGCTTCCCGTCCCCAACGGCGGGATCCAGCACCCGGAGCGGCTCCTGTCTCTGAAGCTGACCTTCAAAGAGGGTGGCGCGTTCGATTTCTCCACGACGTACGAGCGCATCAAGGAGACGCTGGCGCAGGCCATGGATACGGCGAGGGCGAGCGGGAGGCCCGTGAATGGTAGCGGTGGCGGGTTGGATGTGGATTTAGAGCAGCTGCCTGCGTATGAAGAGCTCGGTGGGGGCGCGAGGGCGCCGGTGCAGATACAGAGGCCTACGCCGGTTGCGCCGAATGGCGCGCACAGGCCTGCGCCGCCGGCGAATAATGGGGTCGTGGGGCTGGGGAATGCTTCTGCGAGTGGGGCGGCGCCGACGCCGGATGAGCCACCGCCGGGGTATGAGGAGGTGGTGGAGGGTAGTAAGGTGAATGAGTCGGAGCGGAGGGTTGAGAAGAACTAGGATAGGATTATGGTCGTGTTCATTCGTAGGGGTTTGCGCAAGCGTGGAGTTTGGGAGAAGTCAGGGCAACAAGAACGGCATAAAGACGGATGATGGGAGTGAATTGGCCGTGCATTCATTGCAAGCGATAGAATAATCATCCGGACATTGACGCGCACACTTCCCAGCCCTTCTCTTCCATCCGCATGTCTGAGCAGCCCGCTCATTTCTTCGTCCAAAACGCCTTCTCCCTCTTCTTCCCCTCATGCTCATCCTCCTTGATGTCCAACTCCCTCAAAACCCCACACCCCACATCATGAACCAACCCATGCACCTCCAACCCCCTCTCCCTCATCGCCTCAATAACCTCCGCATTCTCCTTAAGTGTCTGCACCCCCTTCCTCACATTCGCCTCCACAAGCGCCAACGCCCTCTCCTTCTCCCCCAGCCCCTCCCTCTCCCACTCCCCCTGATGCGCCGCCCGCAACTGCTTCAACGGCATCAACCACAAATCCAGCATCCCCAACTTATCATTCCCCAGCGCCGCCGCCACGCCCCCGCAGCTCGTGTGCCCGCACACGACAATGTGGTTGACCTTGAGGTGCGCGACGCCGTAGGCGATGACGCTCTGCGCGTTGAGATCCGTCGCGGTGACTATGTTGGCGATGTTGCGGTGCACGAAGACGTCGCCGGGGTTCAGGGCGCAGACGGTTGTCTCTGGGATGCGGGAGTCGGCGCAGCCGATCCAGAGGATTTGGGGGGACTGGCCTTTTGCGAGGGCGGGGAAGAGGTCGGGGTTGGAGGAGGCGGTGGATTCGGCCCATTGCTTGTTTTGGTCCAAGATGCGTTTGAAGTAGTCTGTGATTGGGTGGGGAAGAGGGTTGGTCAGCTGTGCTGGGGTTTTTTCTGGGGATTCAATTGGGGGTGGGAAGGGGGGGGGAGAGGGAAGGGGGAGGTTGAGTGCGTTTTTACTTTTTTTTGCGGAGGCGGGGGATTGGGAGCAGGATCTGGTGGGAGGGTGGGTGAGGAGTGAAGAACGAATGGCAGCAGGTATTCTGTACATAGCGCAGCGGAGGTACATACCAGAGCCAGACATGGTTGATGCGGATCGAAGGTGATGTTGAAGCGGGTTTTGGTTGGGTTGACTAGGGGGGAAAGAAAATTTGCAATTCCTCGAGGGCTAAGAGTGACGCGGATGCCAGGAAGATAAGAAAGTAGAGCGGTTCGAGCTTTCAAACAAAAGCAACTTCCAAAAACAGAGGCAATTGTTCACTAGAATTGGAAGAGGGGGAGAGTCTTTATACAGGAAGACGAGGGGAAACACCGAGGAGAAACACCGATGGTAGTTGTGGTGAGATGGAGAAGATAAAGCCGCGGCGACATGATAGGATGATCTGGAGCACTGAACCCAATGTTGGCGCTGAACGATATGCATACTATGTGTGATACTAGGAGTCTCTAGCTATTTAGTTGGCAGTAAATATATGGAAAATGTATGCTACTAGGTGAATATCGTTGTTGTTGTTGTTTGGATCGCCAATTTCTTCCCCGCAATTTGCACCTGTCGACCCCAACCTGAGAGCGTGCGGAGATGCTCTAGAATATGCATGCAGGTCATCGCTGTGAGGTTTATATACTGTGCATGCAACTCGTGGCGAGGGGAAGTATGACCAGGTTTTGCTTGCGCCTATACATGTGCAATCCTCAAGACGCACGCAGAAGCTTCTTAGTGTCTTCAACCGCTACCCTGGCCACTCGTTTCAACATGCCTCTCTCATCTCCTTCCCTGAATCTATCCCATCGGTCCAAACCTTCCATTGCCGGCAGACTCAAATCGTCATAGCCTTGTCGGATAACCTTGCTCACTTCCCTTGGGCTCATGTTGTTGCCCATGCGCCCTTTGCTCTTCTCAGCTTCGACCAAGTCGTGATAGTGAGCTGCAACCTGTATGAGGATATCGATTGGTGCCGTCGTTGGACCATTCGAAGCAGCGTTAATGTTTTCCCTCGCTTGTGTGAGATGCATGTGGAAAGCCTTCTTGAAGCGAGAGAGAAAGTCGCCGGCTTCGACAAGCTTATAGAACAGATCATCATAAGCGGCCGGGTCAGGAAGAAATGATATTCCCGAGGTGACGGCTAGCGCGAGAGTGGCAAGGAAGGGATTGATGAGTAGAGGGAGATCTGGGTCCTGGACAGTAAGCGAAGGCGCATAGGTTGTCAAGAAGCGGAGGAAAGACAGAAGAGTCTGCCACAGAAGTGACCAATGATACAAGAGCCGTGTACGGGTGAATGTAAGATATGAAAGTAGGCGATGAACAAGACCAATGCAAGAGATGTAGAGCTGCATATCGAGGTGCCGGCGAAGGTTATGATTAATGCAGTCCACAAGTATGTCGAGAATTGGGGCTGCTGCAGGTCGAGGTTTCGGTGTTGCCGGAAGAAGTGGTTGGCGCTGCCGGCAGAGACGGACGGCGACTGAAGCTTCAGGCTCGCATAAGATCTTGCATAAAGCCAGATCTTCGATGATGATGCGGAGGATCAAGAAGTTTACGAGGCCGTAGATCGTAGCTCTAGGAGAGCGGTACGCGTGATGAACAAGGTATGATGTGTAAGACAAAAATGCGCAAAAGGGGTCTTCCGCCAAGTTTGATGGAGATGTACAGGAGATCAGGTTGGAGCAGAAGACTTTGTTGGCATTTGTGAAATCATAGACTCCCAGCAAGACGGCGGCACCAGGATTTGGCCTGCGAACTGTTCAGTGTCAGGAGTCAAGGGAAGGTCAATCTGGAAATCTTACAATTGAGCGAAGCCCTCCTTCAAATCATCGGCTTTTGGCTGTGCAAGGGCTGCTCCTTTACCAGGGGCAAGCACACCGAGACCGATGTATGCCAAGGTGCTGCCAACGGTCCACCCTTCTATGACATCCTCTTGTATGGCAACATAGGAGTTTCTGAGATTGGAGCATGCAGAGCCAATTCCTCGTGCAATTTTCTGTATTGCACTCTCATTGACAAAGTCTTCGAGCCGAAGCCGATAGGGATTTCGAAACTCAAATCTGTTGTAATTTGCTAGCAATCCAAGAAGAAGAAATGGCTTGAAAACCAGCTCAGGATTATCAGAGTCTTGTAAAAACTGCGAGAATGTAAGCAAGTAGCCTCGACGACTGGAACTTCCGGGAGCGACATTTATCGACCACCAATCCCGTGCCAAACGTGGAGAGAAAGCCTTCCAAGAGAGAGAGTGGTAATGACCAGTAGACTTCATAGATAGTGCAAGACAGTTCTCACATACCTTTATTAAAGCTGGAAATAAATCTCGGTGGGCAAAGTACGATACGAGGCTTGTCTGATATGCCCCTGAAGTCAATGATAGAGCAACATCGATAGCTTTGCTGCGAACTTCCACTGTCATTCTTCAGCGCCGCGAGGATGATTTTGGATCTGAGGCGCCTACCAGATCTTCCAGTGCGTATGATGCTTTCGATGGCGTTTGCGAATTCGAAAAAGACAGCATCGACCTCATCGAGACCAGCAAGTACAGTAATTATGTCGGCACTTGGATTGGTGTAACGTTTCGCCAAGATAACCCCTAAGAAGACTGTTAAAGTCTGGGTCGGTAAGTGTCAATCGTAGGCGCAAGAAGAGCTCAAACAACATACATCAAGTGCGTTCTCGTCTGACGGAGCTCTCCCGTGCTTGACTTGAGAGACTGCGTGCACAAATAGCTGTTGGGTCTCGTTCTTGGAAATAGTTAGCTCAATGATAATCTGATTTCAAGGGTGCTTACTTGGAGATGTAGAAGGTCATCTGCTGTTAACTCGTCCAGTTTTCGCCGCAGACCCGCTTTGTCTGGTCGAAGAAGGAAAAATTCACCCCAGAACCCATCTGAGTGCGCCAATTCCTCATCATCTTGTTTGAAAAGGTTGTCATAAAGACCAATGATCTTGGGCTGAAACGAGCCTGGTCTGGTTTGCTGGGTAAGAGGCGACACTTCCATACCTCGAGAGTCCCCAGGCGATCGAACGGAAGGAAGTTATGGCAACTATGGACTCATTCCACTCATGATTGCACAGACTATCGAAGCACCTTGTTTGCGACAAGGCGTGAACAAGGCAAAACTTATCAATTACTTGAATAAAGAAGAAAGCCGTTGGCCTTTATCTCAGCGAGGAGAGTCGATTTAATGAAACGAGATGCGACTGTAGGAGTACAGTAGTGTAAGTTTAATACTCAAGCGCAAAGCAAACGGCTGTTTCGTTTTGATCGTTAGTGAGAGCTCATTGAATTAGGATGCACCTTTCTCCAGATTCTTCGTAGTGACCGTGTTTTGCTGGGAGTAATCATGTTGATGCTGATTAGCTGAAAGCGGCCTCGTTTGTCAGCACGGCAAATTCCGGCTTAGAAAGTCTGTGATATCCCGATGAAAAGAGACCGACGACATTGGGGGAGGGGTGAATTGATTTCATATTTGTTTTTGAGACTTCTTATACGTTCTCACAGGTCAACAATGGCGGCCCCTAAACTGCTTTCGCCTTTCCATTTCAGCAGCATGTCCATATCTACACAGTGCTGCATCCACAGTCTGACATCATCCTCCTTCAGGTTCGCCTCTACCGTTGCCATACGAACGACAAGATCAAGTCGTCCGACCTCCTCTATTCTCCGCTACAGTGATCATGTAAAACACCGCACCAGGAGACAACTTTCGACCATAACAGAGTACCACCCTCGTTCTCTAGACCCTACACCGCCGCCACCCCGCAACGCAAACGTCCCAGACACATCTATAGCAGGCAACTCCTCGGAAGTCAATAACACGAGACCACCCCGTCAAACAGGCCAATACGACTCCTTCGATTTGAACAAGCCAGAAAAACAAAGCATCAGCATAACAGAGACCGAAGCGCAGAAATCAAAACCTGTCGCGAGTCCCGCGTCTTCCTCCCCTCCTATTACCGACAAACCAAAAAGGCCCTCCAGGCTCCGCCCTCGAAAGGCGGCCATGACACTGACACCTTCCGCCACGGAGCACCTGCAGCAATTGTTAGAGCTTCCGGAGCCGAAGTTCATAAGAGTGGGCGTGAAAAATAGAGGCTGCTCAGGGCTTGCATATCATCTGGAATACGTCGACAAGGCTGGAACGTTCGATGAGGCGGTAGAACAAGACGGGGTGAAGGTCTTGATTGATAGCAAGGCGCTGTTTAGCATCATCGGAAGTGAGATGGACTGGGTAGAAGATAAGCTGAACCAGAGATTCGTGTTCAGGAATCCAAATATCAGTGAGTTCTCTTTGCGAGGACTACGATCGATTACACGCTAAACAATTACAGAGGAACAATGCGGTTGCGGGGAATCGTTCATGGTCTAGTGCGACATTCGTGCAGCATAGCGTCCAGCGTTTCAGCGGCATTATAAAACTAGAGTCCGGTATATATCATCATCCATGGCAGGAATGCATCAAACCCTTCACTACTCGCCCTCACCGCTACAACAGCAATACCCTCCCAATTGCTGTCCAATCGTCCAATCACCCTCAATACACACCGGGCGTATAATCCATCACGCCCACCTTCTCCACCATCCCCTTCAAGCTCTTCTTGAACTCAAAATGTCCCGGGTCCTCCTGCGTATAATAATCCCGGTCCTCCTCACTGGCAAACTCCACCACAAAAGCATGCGAATAACCTGCCTGTCTACCTTGTCAACAACAACAACAACCAGCAACAACCAGCTACTCTATCCCATCCCATACCATACCATACCATACCAACCCCCAAATCCTATACCGCCCAGGAGCGAAGCCTAGCCTACACACAGGGACGAGGGAGTGTGAGGGATAGGATAGGATAGAGTATTACCTTATTGTTCTCAGGACTATTCTGCCGCCCGCCGGAGGAAGAGATGATGTAGGGTTTCTTGGTCGTGGGATGGATGCATCGGTTGCGGAGGTCGACCATGCGCTCGCATGCCTTTTATTCGTTATACTCAGCACCACTCGTAAATTTCCAGGTGCGGGGGGGGGGGGGGGGGGGGCGGGCGGGGGGTGGGGTGGGGTGGGTGG
>JANQBS010000306.1:0-41866 GCA_033085395.1 Xanthoparmelia taractica | reverse complement strand
ATCTAGCTAGGGGATGGAGAAACGCCAAGACTACGCCAAGACGCTTAGTCAGCTTGCGGCGTAAACGGCCTCCTATTGGCTGAATTCCAACAGAGAGTTTCTTGGCCGCAGTATTATGGTGCTGGGGGTGCCCCATCATATTTGATACCACCAGATAACTTTTTCGGGGATGTCCAACCCACCTCCGAATACAATGGGAACGCTGGGCGCCGGTTGAAGCCGCCAGAGCTTTTCAGCGAGCTTGGCGATGTATTCGGAGGTCAAGGACCGACATCTACGACCATCGATAGTGCTAATCAGGGCATGAATGACGCACCAACGCGGCAATCGGGAAACCTCCAGCATACTTCCAGAGGTTACGAAACTCAGCAGGTCCTTGGCAAGCATGAGCGGCGAGAGAGCCACTGGGATGGGAATATGTATGTGCCTCAGCAGCATACGGGGGAGCAGAGCCCTGAAGAGCATATTCGTGGTCGAGAGCAGAATATCGATATGCCAGAGCAGAAGAGGCGCCGTATGCCTGGGACCGGAGGCTATTACGCTCCTCCAGTACAGGCACCAAGCGCCGAGATGGTGAGGAAAGCGCGCATGGCAGAACGAGACGCGCACAAGCCGGTCCTGAACTATCCTCATGCTCCTCAGGTGGATGTTCGGGACCCAACGCCGCAACAACACAACTATATAAATAAGGCTCCCGACAATGGGGAGCACTTACTTGAGCCGATGAAGAGGGGTAGATGGGCACCTCGCAACGAGGATGGGCGGCTGCGTCAGCAGGAGTTCCATTGGGAAGCTGGGAAGTACGATGAGTATGATCCCAATGTTTCGGGACGGCTGTAAGTGGGGTTATATATGCTAGAAGAGGAGAAGATGGGGGTATCTTCTATATATTCTTCGACGACAGTCAACCTTTGGAGAGGGGGGGATTTCTGGGGTACCGGCATTTCTTATTCTGGGGCGATTTCTTGATGGTTTGACTCCCAATTACGTATCCGATTAGCGAGGAGAGCTATCACCACTCACCACACTTCTTACAACTTTCACTTTCATCAACCTTTATATTCTCTTATTCAACCTCACTTCCTCCAAGTTGTTCACGCTAATTCGCCTCAAAACATCATCATATTTCGCACGCTGGACGTCGCAATCGCGCTCAAATTGAGGATACTCCAACATGTCTTTTACGCCAATCAACCCTAGGAATAAAGGCGACAATAAGCACATGGATGATCTTCAAGAGAGAATCAGCAGACGCTGGAGGCGAGGACTACTCCAAAACGAATGGCATTACTGAGACGAGCCCGTCACTACTGCAAAACTACCTAAAGATCATGGATCGCTCTATCCCCCGAAAAGAATAGATTGCGTGGGTAGCTAAGATCTTGAGCTCGGAAATGAGCGGCGCCGAGAGAGCGAGATTGTACACTGCTGTGTTCCCCACGAAAAACTTGCGTATTAACTACATCAATAAAGGTCAGGCAGGGAAGACAAGGAGCGGCCATAATAATCTGCTACGCTATTAGATAGTCTTCGGAGTCTATTAAATGCATGGAGACGAAGAAGCAGCGAAGGAATTTCCACTAATCCTGGCGAATATCAAGGCACGCAGGCACGGAAACCACGAGCAGGGAGCGGGTTTGCTGTGCGAAAATCAGACCTCAGAATATGACTTTGCCGCGGCGGCGAAAAGAGCTCAGACTGTATACGACATACTCGAATCAAAGAAAACAGAAGCAAAGGCCTCCAGCCCAACAACTGCACAAACACCAAACGAAACTACTACTGCATCAAAGCGCCAGCATGCGGAGACCGAGATGATCCCTAACCGCACCTCACTTGACGCACGACGCTCGCTGTTCGAACATTATTCCGACGCGGAGACCGGAAGTCACAAAACCCCACATAGTACAAGATACTTCTTGTTTGGACCTCGATTAATCAGTGGCGAGACACACTTCAGCGCTAGGAAGAGAGCGCGGACCTTCAGAGAGGAATTCGCTATCTCTTCCGGAGAGAGCCCTACCCCTTTCTTCGGCAAGCTGAGTCCGCCCCCGCCAATGAATAAACTTATAATCAGCTGGGAGCCGCAGGACAGATATGACACCCTTCTTAAAGACAGCACAGGCCGAGCTCGAGAAAACCAAAGAGCAACTAAGTACGGCGCAAAATGATCTAGAGATAGCGGTCGAGGACCTGTTCAGGGCAGAAGGCAAAATTGTCTTCCTTGCTGTATGCGTCAAAGATCTACGCTGGGTTACAGAGCAGTTTATAGGGAAGCTGCAGCGTGCGGTCAGATTGACTTTTTAGTTTACAAGTCTAGTATAGGCCGAGAGTCTAATCAAGGAGGACAAGGACAGGCATACTGAAGTCCTTCAGTTCGCCACTACACTATTAACGGACGCCAAGCAAATTTTACAGAAGAATAAGGTAATGAGGTCGCTGTAAAGCTACGCTCGTATCTCTCAGCTTGGGCGAAACGGCTTTTTAGCAGCAATGATGACTTTTAGGAATGGAAGATCTCCCGCAGCGACAATCGAGTCAAACTGTAGGAAGAGGGGGATACCGAGCTTAACGATATCGGGGAATCTGATGCGGATTGCTGACTATCCGACTCGTCAAATTCCAGCAGCGATGATAGCATCGACTTATCTATCCCCTCACCTCGGAGACGATCAGCGCCAGCACCTGCTTCGCCGATGCTTGCATCTATTACACTATCACCAGGCGTACTCAAATTCAAATTCCCCAGATCTCGAGCAGTGGCTGGATTGCTGTTCGGCAATCGTGTTAATTCTCGAGCTATGCGCTGTTACATGAATCATCAAGCCGGGGTTCCGTGGGATACGCCGCGAATAGTAAAAGATATCAAGGCGATAGCAAGATGGGAGGCCAAGTATGGCATTCAGTTCATATTAGGAAGGGATATGGCCAAGTTTGATGCAGGCCTGGAGGGCCCCCGTTGACCAGCGAGGGCGCTGGGTTTTTCCCGTTGCCCGGCAGACTGTTACGGATAGTACCTGCCTCGGTCGTGACTAGTATCTGCCTCGGTCAGAGCAAGTAGTATTTAGGTAGCACTTTTCGTTAGAAGAAATAAATCATCTTTCCACCCAACTTTTGAGTACCCAACATACACCTTTCTTTCGACGGTGTGATCTCATTCTTCAAGTTAGTGAGGTTCGGGGAGATGGAAAGGCCAAATTTGTTACTCACAAACATATATTCTAATAGCACCTCACACCATGAAACGTTGTCAAGTCTTATCTCCATACCTTGGCGCCTTAATACCCAACACTAAATACTATGGTCTTTTCCTCACTCTCTTTCATCGCATTAGAAATCCTATATCGACGTGCCCTGAGTATAAGTCAAAGTAATGTCAAGACTGATAACAACAACGCAAACGCAAACGCCCACTCAGTACCCAAAAAATAATCAAGTCAAGCTCAAACCAATCAAGCAAGCCTCTTCAAAACAACTGCCTCATCCTCAAAACCCGCATCAATAACACTGCCCTCGCGAATCTCCAGCTCGTGTCCAGGGACGGTATACGCGGTGATCTCGTCGCCACGACTGGTTAGGAATCTAACTGGCTCGCTCTTCTCCACCATCGTCGGTGTTCGTCGGACGACGCGGCGCATTTTGTACGTTTGTGGGGATACATCTGCCAGAGCGCCGGGGCCTGAGTATGTGTCGGTGGTGGCGTCCCATTGAAATTGGTGGTCGAGGCCGCCGGCTTCGGTTTGGCATTGGCTGTTGCAGAAGATGTTTCTTTAGAGAAGGGGTTGAGATTTAGCACGCTAGTACTACACAAGGCCAGTGCACGGAATGAATAAATGAATGAGTGGATGAATGGCTTACCCTGAATAAGACAGCTCGGTGAGAACGATCATGAATTGGGCGCCACGGGGGACGGCGCTTAGTTTGCTCCCCGCGCCTGGATTCTTATGTCAGCTACGGATGTTATCACGTAGTAGGATCAGTGATACGCACGTTGGTTGTCTCCACTCGGCATGCAGCGAAGGCTGGCACCAGTGCCTCCCTGTGTCGCGCTTGCTGGTGGCCACTCGTCCGTATCAAGTGGGGGCCCATATTCAGCCAAGGCAGCAGTGGCCCATGGAATGGCGGGGTCTCGACATGGAGCGGGCCTGCCGCGAGTTCGTTTCACTCCAGACGCTTGGCGGTTGTGGGTGGTGCTGGCGCCTGCGGGGATCTTCGTGTAACTGTTGGCAAGGCCGCCGCAGTTGGTGACGTAACAAAAATTCTCGCAGGCATTGGGTATATCGGTGCAGTTGAATGTGATGGGCTGATCTTGGGCAATGGTTTGAGTGGAGAAGAGAAGGAGAAGGAAAAGGAAGGCTGCTTGGTGAAACATGGTGGATTCAAAAAGGTGAGAAAATTCTGGTGCTTTTTGCAGTAAAGACACGTTAAACTTGTGACTCTTCAAAGGGTTGATTCCAATTAGCAAAAGAAGAAGACATCGCAAAGGTATTTCTCTTTTATATCATCCTGGACAAAAGTCAGAGCGGCAGAGATGACAGCATATCGGAGCCCGTTAGCTTTGGCGGGTTCCTCAACCCGCGTTGGCCATGTTGATGTGGAAAACTTGGGGGTGGCCCACGAAGGAATGTGCGAGCTATTTTCGAGGGATAGGTCTAAGACATAACGTAAAGCTTCGAGGCTGGGGGGTGGGGTGGGGGGCTAAGGCTCAAGATGGTTCATGAAAAGAAACCCGGTGCCTGCTCGAGACACCGAGAACAGCACATCTGGCTGGCGAGTCAATCGTACTCTTTGAGAGCTCGACATCGGGACCTGCCGTCTCAAACACAATTGCGGAGGGAGACGGTGGAGAGATGACGCAAGCTGACTGAAGTGACATAGATAAAGCCAAGATCTCACGTTTCAGAACCTCCCCAACCAAAACGGAGAGCGGAAGTCCACCCAGATACTTTCTGTGCCATACAGGACATCTACTCGGGACATAGGCTCCCTAGTCTGTGGTCAGCAAACATTAAAATGAGAAGGTTTGCCGTGTCGAAGGGAGATCTGCCCGCACGGTTTCGTGGCGTGGACCTTTTTCGATCAACGAGCCGCGGCAAGGTGGGATTGGGAATAGGAGCCTACTAGATTCTTCCCATCACGAGGTGAAAGCTGAGATCGCAGAATTGCCATTTGCTAGGAAGTATCAAAAATAAGCACCTTGCCCGTGCCACAAGCAGATCTGCATGCACGGCATCGTACGTGTTTTCAGCTCTGCGGACGACGAGGCGCAGTAATATGAAACGGGTGAACTAAAAGATCCAAGTGCTCAGCTTCCTCCGCGGCCTTTGCTCGATCATGAGCTAGACTTCTTTCTTTCAAGAGGCATCGAAACGTTTATAGCTGTTTGCGGTATGTAGCAGCATCAAGAGACATTAAGACAGCCATCTCGATTAACCATCTGCGCCAACCCCGAGAAACATCTTGACAGATATCCAATTCCAATGCCAAAGAAAATACTACGTGCATTCAATCATCGTTCTACTTGGGTGACTGCGCGGCCGCACCGTGATGGTGGAGGCATACTCCTTCTGCGGCGCAGACTCCGCGCCGCGATGGATGACATGCCGTGGCGGATGGGGTTAGAACAGGCTGCATACTACGACCCGTGTCCCCCTAGACGGCTAAGACGGTCCGGTTCGTAGGTATGCTCTATGCTACGTTGACTAGTGCATATCGGACGCGAGAAGTCTGCATGAAGTGTCAGCGGTTGACAGCTTCTCGCATCTTTACAGGCGGTTAAAGGATCGTTGAAGAAGGATTCTTTCCGTCTCGGGTCAGTTGGCGAATCATGATAACTGAGCGCGATGTTTCAATGAGCAGCTAGAATTCCTGCAGGAATAATCTGATGATGAGGGTATCATAACGGATATGGGAATGGAAACCGTTTCATATTGTGCTAGTGCAGGGTCTCTTCCCGCTTTTTACATTGGCTTTTTATTGTAGCGTGGGGGGACATCCGGTAATTTACGGTACGGTAATATATCCGGAATCAACTCTCCGTTGCCCACGTTGGTGAATTCCTATATCTGGTTTGTGAAAGGCGGCAGTGAGCATCCCGTCCCACACGAAACATTTCATCTCAAACCGTGTCTCATCCTTGTACATAGGTAGCAGCTCCAGTAAACCTGCTATGACGACGTGTGGACCAAGAAGAAAAAAAAAACCAGCTTAAAATCGCATCTTCTGTTCACAACCCTCCACTCCCCACCAGATTACCTCTCATTGTGAACCTCCTCTGGAAGCTCGTTCAGTACCAATCCCCTTCACATTGCCCTCCTCCGTTCCCGTCGTTCTTCTCTTCCCACATCAGTTCTCCCGCCCCCCTTAAAAGAAACCAAACCAAAATGCCCCACCTCCTCCGCACCTCCTCTCCCCCAACCCTCCACGCCTACATCACCATCCCCCTTTCTCCCTCCTCCCAGCTCATCAATCAAATCGAATCCAATTTCAATCGTGGCGCCTATGCCGCTTACGACGCCAGCGTCCGCTTGGATATTGATCGCTCAAAACGCTTTCTTAATAAGTCGCCAAGGGATGTGAAGAGGGTTTTAGAAGAGGAGGGGGAGGGGAGGGGGAAAGAAGGCTTTTTGATTGTTGATGAGGTGAGTGAGGGAGATGGGGGGTCGTCGGTGCTTTGGGTGGAGGGGTGGGGTGAGGAGGGGATGGAGGTTGTGGGTGCGGAGGGTGGGGATGGGGATATGGATGGGGATGAGAAGGTGCTTTTGATGGTGAGGATGGTTACGGCGGAGTAGGTGGTTTTCTTTCACCCACTGACTCACTCATCCTTTCTTCCTTTCATGTATTTCCATACCCAGTACCTCTCCCTTCCCCTTCCCCTTCCCCTCCCCAATACCAACACCCCTCCTCCCCCCCCCGCTATCATCCCCACCATCACTAACACCCCCTTCCCCTACCTCCAGCGTCCCCACCCACTACCTCACAACCCAAGAAGGCGAAACAGATATCTACTCCCTCCTCCCCTACCCCTACAACCCCACCACCGCCCAAACAACCCCCCCAACCCCAATCTTCGACTGGACGCACAACCCGCCGCCCCCGCCACCCATCTCCGTCGTCGCCTCCCCAGACGAATATGAAGTCAGTACCGCGCCGGAGATTCTCGGAAGATTTCTGATTCCTGGGGCGAATGGGGCCGCGGGGAGCCCGGCGCAGGTGGTGAGGTTGAAGGAGGAGGTGGCTAGGGGGGTGGGGTTGAGGAGTGGGTGGGCTGTTGGGGTGGTGTGGGATGGTAGGGAAAAAGGGAAGGGGGAGGAGGGGAGCTTGGTTTTTGAACAGGGGTGGGAAGTTGAGGGGAGGCAGTGATGGTGGTGATGGCTGGTGTTTTTGGGGGTTTGTAGATGTTGGTATTACGGGTCTTGATTGAGTGCCGTGTTCATCGTCCGATGCTAGATTTGAAGCAAACGATGTTTTTCTACACCCCCTTGCCGAACTCTAACCCATCGGTACCTACCTACCGAACCATTTTCCGGAACTAACACTTCTGAGTTTCGACGACGTGAATCTTGATAAAGCTTCCCGGCTAGATCCTATCTAGTCTGACGCAAGTGGGGATTTAATGAAACGCGTAGGACGGAGTGTACTTGTAGATGTTTGATGGTCGGGAGTGGCTAGCCTTTGCAACGGCCGAGAAATCCAATCACATTTGCACACGCTGACTAAAGTAACGTAGCTAACGAGTGTGCAGTTTGTTCTAATCTCAGAGAAAGTGTTCTTGCGTGTGCGCAGGGCGAAGGGACTCTCATGGTGTGGAGATCAGTTTGGAGTGATATCACCCTTGCCAACTTGGACCAAAAATTAGAGCAACATATATTATGCCCCCATATATACCACTAGCAAATGTGCATATTCATCAAGCCTCTAGTATCCAAGATCTACATCGCGTCCGCAGCCAACATCTCAGCGTTAGGAGCAACATACTTGGGTCCTTCGTAGTTCTTTTGCCGCCAAAACCAAAACAGCGCTACGAACACAGTCGTACCACCGGTCATGAGACTAGAATAATTCATCGTCACCGCATTTACAGGCATCGAGAACGGGAAGCAGAAAATCACGACAAAGACGATGATGTACAGACACGCGACGGCGTTGACGATGTATCCCAGAGGCCCTTTCATCCAGAACCAGCCCGGCGTGACCTCGGACCGTCGGCTTAGCAGGTGCGGGAGGATGGCTGCTAGGTAGGATATACTGGATAGCACGACGAAGGAGATGACGAAGGCGTTGAAGGCGGCTTGCGATCCCAGGTAGATGCAGCCGAGGATGGTGGAGGAGACGGCGCAGAGGAGGATGGCGTTGAACGGGTTGCGGTGTCGGCGGCTGATTTGGCTGAAGGTTCCGGCGAAGGGTGCCGCGTTGTCGCGGGCTAGGGCCCAGAAGACACGGCTGGCGGCGAGGTAGGTGCCCACTAGGCAGATCAGGTTAGGTAGGATGGCGATGATGAGAAGCCCGACGGTGCCTCCCGCTGAGTTGGTCGCTTGTTGGTAGATGGAGGCAAGGGGGAAGAGGAAGGTGCTTTGGAGGATTGTGTCGAGGTCGGAGATACTGTAGAAGATGCTAACGAGGTAGACGAAGCCTGTGATGAAACCTATGATGTACTGGGCGAGGATGGCTTTTGGGATGTTTCTACTTGGCCTGGTAACCAATTAGTGTGAATTTTTTTAAACTAGCTTCAGTGTGAACAGGCTTACTTGGGAATCTCTTCAGCAAGATGTGTGACGACATCTGGACATCCCAAAGCGAAGGCGCCGTTCAACATGCCGAGTAGAAAGACGAACCCATTGCTCGAATATCCAGTCGAGTTGATCCATTCGCTCCATACAAACGCGTTCGTAGCGTGTACGGGCGGCATTGCCGCGCAGACGACGACTGTGACGAAAACGCCGGCGAGGATGAGGAAAGCTCCTCCCTGTTCTAGTAATGGAAGGATCCAATTGGCAAAAATCACGCAGAAAACAACCAGCCAGTTGATAATCATATCCGCGACAAAGACATGCCATCTCTGCGTCACAAATGCAGGATGGAAAGCGGCGTACATGGATACAGCCTGGGCTCCGATGATTTGTGCAGTAGCGGCATTGGCGAAGATCCAAGCGAGAAAATTCCACCATCCTGCAAACCAGCCGCACACTCGGCCGTATCTGCCTGCGGTAATGGAAGCCCAATGATACACTCCACCAGAAGAGGGCATAGCGGAAGCGAGCTCGGCGATTGAAGCCGCAACGAGCCAGTAGAAGAAGGATACCACGACGAATTCATAGATGACGCCTGGCGGTCCGCCATTGTAGATTGCGACAGCCACGCTTCCTCCAAGGGCCACCCAGACATTGCCGCTCGTGATAGCGAGCCCGCAGATAGCAAAGAGACTGAAGTTGCGGTCGAGCTCTTGCTTGTGGCCGGATGCGTTGATGGGGACCTCGGCGACGGCGCCCATGGAGATTTCGGCGTCTTTCTGTTCTAGGACCGTTTTATCGTCTAAGTAGTCAGCCATCTTCAGGTACCCGTCTCTGATCAAGGCAATCTGGGGAAGATACTGCAAAGCGGTGATCAAGGTATAAGCAAAGGGAAACGCAAAAAGAAAATTGTGGCTCTCATCATGACCCGTCGCGTCCAACGCGCGGTGATTGGCCAAAAAGTTAGAGGTTGCATCGATCTGGTCTCTCCTTCCACATCGAGCGTAGTGGTAGATATAGTACCAAAACAAGGTGTTGGCCTTTGGGGCCGGCCCTTTGGAGCCGGCCCTTTGGAGGTCGGGCCGACTGACGCTGTCGTTTCAGCACTGAACAGTCTATTGTATATCCAAGGAGTAAGGTATAAAATCAAATTGCTAGCGCGCTGGAGCCATTCACGGTCCTCATTCGTGCGCGTACAAGGACAGTCGTTCCTCATTCGTACGGGGTATAAGGATACATTACTGTAGTACTGTACACATAAGTAATCGGTTCTTTACCCTCTTGCTTGTAGATTCTTTTGAGATTCTCGAGAAATCAATAGGGGTCATTACCAATACCAATCGGTCGACTGGAAGTTGTTTGATGTCGGGAGTTAGGTCAGGACAGGACCGGACCGGGATTCGGACCGGGACAGTAGGGCTGTTAGGGTTAGGGCTAGGCTCTGCGTAACCGTCCGGCAAGCGGTCAATTATCAACTGGCCATGTTGAGCTCATCAGAGGTGAAACTTGCGTTTTCTGGTAGGCCTTACTTATTGTACTTCTATAATGCTCTCAGGTGGGCTTGCTGTAGGTCAAGTAATCATCTATCATTTGGCGTACTGGGGTTTCCTGGTTGAAGCATATCAGACTTCATTTTCTCGACACCCAACCAGGCTCCCTCCTTGATGACTGCCTACCTATCCAGGCATTCCTGTCTGGGCTCAGCCTCTGGACATCACTCGGGCTGCCTGGCGTTGACATCCATCTTACCTGCTCATAGTCTATCTTATCCACTTATCCATTTGTCACACTGAATTCCTTTATAGCATAGTGTCAGCTGCAGACATCATCACCACCTACGACCGTGTTCTGCTCACCATCCCAGGTATGGCCATCTCTTGCGCCAGAGCGATATTAGGCCTGGGGATGTCGAGCTTGACTTGGCAGTAATCCAGTCGGAGTGTTTTCTCTAAGCAATCGTGGCTACTGGAAGGAGGCAGGGATGCAAAATGATAGATGGTGCACATCTTGCCGATGTCAGAACTGAACCGCCAAATGATCAATATCATTCCCAAAGACCCAAAACCCCTGGAAGCCAAGATTGATACTACTAGTCTACTCGATATCGCGGCCGACAGACTACCGCTGGAACCACCTGAATGGGTATCTTTCCGACAGGACAGCTGTACTTAGTATTGCAGGCCTGGCGACCATAATTTCTGGATACCGGCGTCGTGTCTACAACTCCCCAGCATCAAGAGCTCACAACTAGTCCCTCCAAGGTGGGGAGAATGAAATAAGGTCTTGGATTCTTTGTTAAACCCTTTGAATTTTGGTAATCCGCCATCCTTTCGTCTGGGAGCTAGTACCACATATGTGAGGTATTACTTTTATTCTATCGCCCAAATTCTTGAACGATGCATCGTCATACTCTTCCCTTTCCAGACCCGCATCTATGTTATCCTCTCCAGCAGGATCAATTCTCTTGTCCCCACTCTGAGCGAACTTTAAAATTCAAATTCTTCATGACCCTAAAATCAATTTACCGAGAGCTACATTAATCGAACCATTTGGATAGCTGTTCTCGCAGTGCCTAATCCGCTTACAATATGGCACTCGCCCTACTTCTCGCCATTGCCTCCGTCGTCGACGCTGTCGGAGAAGACTCTGGAAAATCAACAGCGTGTATCAATTCCATCAACTCCTGTGCCGCGATCGATCTAGCCAGCTGGTCTGACGAGGACTTCAATATCTGGTTCTTGGCGTAAATCGAATCTCTACCATAGATGACAACTTCTATGTTCCCGAGTTTTCCTAAACCGGGGGTTAGATATCGGTGTGGACTACTGAGGCGAGGAGTGTACCATTCCTGGTGACCAACCCTCCGATTCCTTTCCCTCGGATGCAGCTTCTGAAGACCGTCCGCGCCGCACCTCTGAGATCATTCCACGTCGCCGTGTCGTGCGGGACATTGTTGAAGTCTGTCGCTAAGAGCACCTGGATGTTACAGGTTCCTAATACAGGATCAGCGTCAGTAAAGATCTTTTTGTAAAGTTTTCGGCCATTGTGGAGCAATAATACTATAACTTTGCTCATATGGTAGCCTGAAATTCGGCAACATATCCGTTACGTCTTTAGGTGCGGTGTAAAAATTTCGCATGACTGGTTTGGCCAGGGGATCTTTGGGATACAGGTTGGAAAGGATGTAGTCGCAGTGGGTGTATGAAGGGCGACCAAGAGTGGCGCCCCATGTATCGGTCGAGGGACATACTGGGTCCTCTGGGGGACGAGGGTATGGAGGGGCTAGAAGTGACGAGGTGTTGACTTGGACAGGTAAGAGGTCTTGGGGTAAAGAAAGCGCCGGTAAGGCAAGAACCCCAGTAAACGACGACGAGAGTGCGATAGCGGACACTGCCATTTGTAAGAAAGTTACACCTGGATTCCCACCCATTGGTGGCGACAGGCCGGTCAACATGCTCGTCAGATCAACGCATGAGTGGGATGCAATCTACGGAAGATTTTCAGATGCGGGTGCGAACTGCTAAATCCCACGCTTGCAAAGGTGTAGGAATGTCCCACGAGGAGATATTTCCACGAAGAATATTTCATGTGAATTGCGTATAACGTTCTTTGATTGCGTCAACTCAAGAAACCACGTCCCGAGACGAACTTGGGATTGGCCCGAAGGAAGAGATGTTGCCAAATGGCGCAGTCGCTTAGGGACAACGGGACAACCTCAGAGGCTGTGTAATAAGCAAGTGGGATGAGAAAGAAGTATTGGGGTTTATGATTGGATGGTAAAATCCCTCTTCACATGCGCGGTTCGCCTAAGCGCTTGTTAATCGGCGTACAGGTTACTAAAAGTACAACAGTGGCAGACTTTGCTCGCAAACTTACAAGTCAGAGTCTAGTGTCATCATCATTGATAAGCGACTAGCGGTTATGCGACTTCTCGTCTCCATAAAGCGTGCAAACAACTCCGCCTCCTCGAAAGCTGAAATGGCGAAGCACAATTCGGCCTCGAATGGACCTTTTAGTCATCTAGTACTAGATCAAGGTTCATAGGTCCTGAGAAGGAGGCTACGGTCTTGTCTTTCCCATGCCGCTGTACCCCCGCATGCTCCAAGCATGCCGTTGCGAACGTCGCTTCTTAACGAGCGAGAAAGGCGCATATCTTGCACATGCGATATGCGAGATACGCGGGATGGAGAATTGCAGCCCGGGAAACACGTGACTCGTATCTTCTGTCAGTGATTGGCTTCCTTGACCATCAGCCCAAGGGCAGTGCATAGTGCATCTTCCATGGTCAGATCAACCTATGGTTCGCCTGGAAGATGGCATGTTTCGACCTATGTCATTGCTTCTGACTTGGTAGGATATCAACTACGCCAATACCCTGCAACAGCCCGTGAGAAAGCGGAGAAACGGAGAAGCGCCCGAAGCAGATGATTCCCCACAGTCGCTTCGGCCGTGCTGGGCCTGTGCAACGAGATGCGAACCCAATGGTTGAATTGCCTGACCATGTTCGCATATCAAGCCTCCTTGAACTATAAGAGGCTACATACGGCAGTCGAACCTTTCCAAACACAGATACTACCTCTGGGGAAATCTGCTCATTCGTCTCTCCGTCTCTACAAACCATGCATTTACTTGCCTTCACTTCAGTCTTGATCGTGGCCGCTGTGGGCCTCTGCCAGGCTCAAGCAGACAGTGCCACCGATAATGCGGCCGACCACTGGTGTGGCGAATGGGCCGGGTCACCCGTACCGGCTGACGTCCCCACCCCCCAGCTATTACCGCCGCCTGACTATACGAAGAGATTCTTCGTCGAACCACAAATATTACGCACGCCGTTTGCGCCGATCATGGCTTCGGAACCTAAAGTCCAGGTTCCGAAGCTCTGGGGAAACAGTGCGTTCTTATCTCTTTTTCCCCCCCTGCTCCGTTCTACTCTATTGCAATATCTTTGCGGTGTAAAAAATACCACATCATCTAACCCGTAGGCGGCACGCAGATAACTTTCGAATCGCACTCATGAGCTACAAGGATTCGCAGAGAATCTACTCGAGCAGCAAATCTAGCTGGCGAGAATTCAAAGAAGGGCTTGACCTCGTCATGGAAAAGTGCGTCAGCAAGGGCACCGGTGGCGCGTACTTGGTTCCCCGTAAGTTTTACCCATCCGTCACCCTTTCCCCCCCCCCCTTCCCTCGCTCGAAACACCACCCTTCCCCCTATCTGTGAACTGGTAATAATCACCAGATTTTCGCCCAGCGTCCCCCGGCCTCAAACAAGGCACCCTCGTCGTCTACGCTTATGCCACGGGCTCCTATTTCGACTTCCAGATGAACTATTATATGTCTACGCCCTATGGTATCAATCCAGCGCTGATCAGGCCGACGTATCTAGAGGCCAACGGCTCCTTTGTGCCTCCTGCGATTGATGTGCTGTGATGGGGTTGCGGAAGTGGAGGCTAGGTTTCTGAGCGGTTGGCGGAGGGGACGGAAAGGAAGGGGGGAGAGGAAGGGCGATACGAGATTCATTAACAGAAGACATAGGCGTGGGTGGAGAAAAACAAAAACTTTTCCCTGTTGTGGTGCGTCCTTGCTCCGTTGTGTGTCAGAAAAAAGCGGGTGTACGAGGGTCGGGAAACAGAGATCGCTGGACACCCTTTGGTAGGGCCTAACGAGCATTAGTGCCCAGCGATTTATGTCCCCAACGCTCGGTAGGCTGCAGTCGGAGTCGGTGAATGTTGTAGGTCTATCTAGAGATACAACAAGTCGGCTTTGTAGATACCTTCACATGCAGATGGTTCCCGTCCATTCAGTGACCCACCAACTTCTTTTCAACTTTTCCCGTGCATCCATCCATCAAACCACTCAAAATCTTTCCAGACTAACTACGCAATTACCATTGCTATGCTATTTTCTACCTCTCTTCCACAACACCCTACCATCATCATCATCATCATCATCATCATCATCGCCCTACACACTTCACTCAGCCCATTTCTATTCGTGTCAACTGGATGCGCTGTAGGGACGATGCTGTAAAGATCTATCTAAATAAAGTCAGTTGGCAAGATTGGGGTCTCCGGTTTCCTGGACTGTGGGGTTTCGGGTTATGTGAGAGGGGATGATAGGGGGGAAAGGGAGAAGGAGGGACAAGGAGGGAGGAGAAGCCGGGAGGAGAAGAGAGGAGAGGGGAGAAGGAAAGGGGCGCGAGAATCGGAAAAGGGGGGGGGGGAGATGGGTGAATAGGTCTGCAGATTGGGGCTTCTAGATCTCCCAAAATCCATCTCAAACGACTACCTAGCGTATGGTGAATGTGAACTAGAGCAGGGTGACGTTGAATTACAAGAAAGGGCGGATATGGCCTTCGGTTGCCTAGGTACGGCCGATATGCTGCTAGCTTTGGCCAAATCCTCAGCGCTAGTAGTTTCTGCTTGTGATGTTCGAATTTTTAAAGTAATGCTATGTCTGAGATGAACTTTGATTGATAATTTCACTATAGATTTGAATATTAGTATGAGATACGTTTGATTGCCAGGTTTAGCTAGAATAAGAGATCATCTCGCGCGATAGTTATTTCGAGACTTGACGCTTTTTGAATAGTATTATAGTACTTAGATATGATGGTTGCTTTGATTTGAGCTGTGTGCCAATGGAATTGGCGTGCGCTGAGATAGTATACGGAGGCTTGGGAGATTGGCGTCCTTCCCGCGCTAGGTGCGTAGGAACATATTGGGAGGACGGTTCTTCGTGCAGTGATAGTTTTAGACGTATGATCTATCTATGGTAAATCGGTTGGATTGTCGTGATCGCTCCTCGCCTCTTGCTGCTTGCGTTAGCTTCGAGTGTGGTCGCTTTGCTGTAGGTAGGATCAGGGAAGGAATAGTTTTCTGAGACATGGTATATGTAGAACTAGTACTATTCAAAAATTCAGAAGACATTTCATTGGAGGTATCTATAGGAGATTCCGCCAAGTCACGCTGTATCTCGCATCAAGTAAGTTCACATGAAGATATTGGCGAAAGTGGCATCGACAGTGGGATAATTCCGGTAGGATTGTAGCAATGAGTTCAAATGAGCCCGGCGATCCAGGTTCATCCAAGGAAAAGAAAAACACATAGAAACATGTCTCACGCAATGTATACGGGTATCCTGCTTTCATGGAAACTCGGAGGAACCAAGTTGCCTTGTGGAAACTCCACGAAAGCAACGCTTCGATGCCAGCACATAGCTCTCAAGATCAAGGTCCACCACGCCTCCCGTACGACCATCGCGTTGCCGAATCCTTTGTCCTTCATGAAGTCCACGACCTTTGGGATCTGGTCCACGTAGATATGCATGCCTTCAGCGACACGCTTGCTCCTTAGGTGGCCAAGCTCATATCGCTTATTTGTCCCAGCTTTGATGTTCGCTTCGGCTAAGTCCGGGTAGTAGACTGCTTGTGCGATGTGTGCTCCGACTAGATCGATATACCGGAATGGTGATCTCTCCTTTTCCAAATCTTTAAAGTAGTTCGTAGTTGTTGACCAAGTATTTCGAAGGTCGTCAAGAAAGTCAATGGAGCGACCGTTTTTGACTTTCTTGTTTGCGATTTCATCTTCCCAGGAAGGGCATTGATTCCAGGGATAGGTCCTTCTCATATATTCGAAGCTGTCAAGCACCCATTTCATCTGTTCAGAGTGATGATTAGCCTTCTCTAGCTGTTCCGTAAACGTCAACAAGCGTGCGTGGTACACCACGAAGCCTTCCCACCAATTTGTTGGACTATCGTGAATATTAGGATACGCAGAGAAGACTTGTACGACAGAAGATCCCGGTAGCGGCATGAAAGGTGCCACCATACCTATAAGATCCGAGAAGCCGTAGAGGTGTCCCGAGCTGTGGAAAAAGTTGGCGTACATGTCCTGTACATCTCGGTTTAAGCCCAGCTGGCTCATTGCTGCCCTGACTGGGGAAAAGCCGGCCGAGATGTCAAAGACAAAGTCAGGAAGGGAGAGGTCTCGACTTCCGGGTACGATTTGGAAGCCGAGCATGTCAGCCGCAAACGAAGGTATGGTCAGGGTGCTCTTTATATTCCAATTCTGGGCCCTTTTATCCACATATCTGTCCAGGACAATGAGATCGAAAGTGTATTGAAGAAGTAAACCGAAGCCACGCACAGTCGTTGATGTGATCGACTGGCCGTTCCCCTCAGCTCGCAGCACGCCGTCGTCTGGACGAATGTCCTTCCAACGCATACCCAGACGATGAGCTAGAGCTATTATATCCCCAACGTTGCTAGTTGCGAATGGTCGGACAATATCAGGGGGCATAAAGTCCCACGACCGCGTATGAAAGGTTATCGCTGGGCATGTCATGTCCCCGGCTACAGAGCCGGGAAGATTGTGCGGGAGTCGTTGTTGATTTCCATGTGTGGTCAACCCAAAGAAATGTTGCTGAGAAAGATGGAGTGTATTCAAGAGTGAAAGCCAGCCAGCCAAATCACTGGTTGTCTCTGACCTAGATTTTCTTCTTGCTGGCCATACTCGCAACTCGGAATCTCCAGCAGACAATGTTTCCCGTCTCGAACTCGCGCTGCCTGTGATGAAAACCCCACCGTACCCTGGACCTTGTTCGAATACGGAGCGGGCGTCTAGTTGGATGTTTGGCGTTGTAAAGATGGTTTCGAATCTGAATTCGCTCCAGCGCCACTTACGCCTGGTCTTTGTAGCCCATTCACCCATCACTGAAGGCTGACATTGTCGATACCCTATCGCGGTGCCAAAGAGCGCCTGTAGGAGTTGCGCAGTCGTGACGAAGAAGGCAATCAGCGCAATGACAATTGCCACAATCGCTGTGTTATCCTGTTCGCTTGACATCTCTAACAGAGCGAAGATCAAACCCTTTGAGATATTGTTTCGTCCTCAAGATAATTGGGGGACAATTCGTCGAGATTTTCAAAGTCACACTATGCGTTTAGATAGGCTGACGATTTTCCGTGAATGGGATTATAAGGCACTGCAGACAACCTTGATACCGCTCAAATCAAATCATGATTCGACACCCTGCTGTAGATAGACCGGTGATAGCAACTATAGGCATGAATAATGTCGGCGGCCGAGGCTCAAGTCGAAGGTCCTCGACCTCAGGGAGACTTAAGAAAGGACTGATGGGGATGCCATCGCATTGGTTCGACTTTGGCAAAGTGGTGGGTGTGATTTCAGTGAGATAGTAGGATGAGAATCCTACGAGGCTGTGAAGGAGAGCTGAAGGGCCGACTAAGCCTTGATAGGTATAGAAGAAGAACAGTTGATCGCTACGGAATACTTTAACTACCTTGGCGAAATGCTGATAACTGCACCTCACGCAGCTATAGGCTTCCGTACTCTACTATCAGCGCTACCAATAATGTTAATGTCTCCTTAATTTATCTACTGAAGTATGTTTGATATGTATACAGTCAACTAAAGCTTCTAGCTTCCTTATAATCCCTCTCTCGCTCAGATGTTTCAGTCTGATTTGGCTTGATGTGATATCAAGCGCGCTTGTTGCTCATCCAGTCGGCTCTAAGCATTATGCAGTCTTCTGCTACTACATTCACATCTGCTCAATCATTGAGGCCCCAAGAAAGCCTTCCAATGCAGGAGGCTCATGATCAATGTTTGCCATCTTTAGTGGTTTATCAAACGTATACATCAAGATAAATACCAGACTTTGTCCCCCTCTGCAATCCTCTTTTGCGGCCACTTACCCTCTTGCATAACCATCGCTCTACATCTTCTGTACAGGCTTCACATATGTCGATCACTAAGCGCGAGGCCACCGGTAATGTTCGACGCATTTGTTGACACTGGAAAGCATACTGTTCTTGTAGTGATCAACATTTGAGAGCTGAGATCTTTCCACAAAAGCGCCACCTCAATGTGGCCGGTCTTAGATCTCCAGGTCGACAACGATGGATGCACTCGTAGCTTGAGGCAGCAGTATCTGGTTTTATGCTTGCAAAAGCCTCTGACTCAACCCTATCCTTTGTGGCAGGCCAAAGAAAATGGAGCCAGCAGCCCTGATTTGTTGATGCTGTCTCCTAGGTTAAAAGGACAGCTACAGGACATATTGGAAGACGGAACCCAAGATATACACCATGGCGGGGGAACTTCGGTGCAATATTAATGCTAGTACAAGGTCAACACAGTTCCTGAAAAGAAAATGCTTTTTATTGCTAGATATACTTACGCGTTCTTCGTCCTAACATCAACTCACACAGTCCGACCTTGGTCTTCAAAGCAGAGATTCCTCTAACAGTCTACCCAGCCTAGGTATCGGCCTCAGTTAACGCGTTCACTTATCTCCTAAGCACTTAACAGTTGTTCTGTGATGGCTGAAGGGTCCGGATATCTGCAAGACGCGCCCGACTACTCTATACTGGGTAATGCCTACGATGTCGACCTTGGCTTTTACGACGCTGAATACCTTGCTACTTGTGTCCGCTTTGCTCAGTCCTATGGCATTTACCCCACACCTCATGGGCATCAACAAGATCCCAGTCTTTTAGGCGACAATCCTTGTACCTTACTGCAGTCTCTTGAGCAGGAACACAGCAATCTCTTCTACCATCCAGAAATAGATCCTCGTATATTCGATGAAGTCTACCCGAACCCCTATACCGGCAACATTCCCGCAAGCTCCATCCAAACTCAACAAAGCGATGGCGATGACGACGACACGTAAGTGAACAGCTTTACTACCGAATTGCGCTAAGCTAACCGCAATGGCAGCGTCTCGGCATCATGCGGTGAAGACATCTTTGGGGAAAACCAACTCAGTGGTGCCGCAAACTGCCTTGGCCAACAGACATCCTACCCCTCTCCTAGCACTTTCAATATTGCAACTCAAGGGAGCACAAACAATCACGGGTCGCCAGCGCCTCTATCTCTTAACGAACAAGAACCAGACCCGGCAGGCCAGACCTCCAGCAGCAGCGACATTGGCACGCAAGGTCTGGCTGTCCTCCATAATTACGACCCCTTCTGGGTGCAAAATACTGGTGCGGATCCTCGCTCCGTCTTCGAAACCCACAGCAAGATGAAGTTCGAGGTTCTCTTCTACGATGGAGTCATCCAAAAGGGAGACCGCCTGGTCGTAGCAGTGGAGTACAACGTAGACGGAGTCGTGCGTCAGGATGAGGCTACTCTCACGGTACGTTCCATCTTATTCATACTGTACCACACTGCATTCCTTCCTTTCTAAACCCCTATTTGCACCAACTGACATGTCTCATGTTGCCCCGCACACAGCACATCGGCTTCTCCAAAACCACCCTCAAGTCCGGCCACCAGAAACACTACCCCGACTTCGCCCTCACCTTGCTCCGCAACCCGGATTACCACCACACGATCCTCGCCTGCAAAGGCACAAACACCATCATCGCCGCATTCCACGACCTCCATATCAGCGGGCCCCATATCGCGTTCGGGACCATTGCCGCCCACATCGACGTCTGGCGCGGCGAGATGCACTTGGGCACTTGTGAGTTTGTGAAGCAGGCGTATAATGCGTGGAAGAACGATATGGATGCGTGTATGCAGACCAGTTGGCGTAGGAGGAGGAATGTGGGTGAGGTGATGGAGGATTGAGTGGGGAAGCGTGTGTTTCGTTTCATTGGGGTGGATGCCTAAGCAAGGGCGCGTTTTTTCCCCTTTCTTACGGGTGCTGTTATGAAGTGTGCGTGGATTTATCCCGTGCAATCGGGCTTGTGCTTGGGGTTTGTGCACGGTGCGTGCTGCGTGAGTGCGGGTAGCTACCCTTGTTTGCACACAGATAGAGGGGAATGCTACCATCATTCCCTGTCCTTTCTTTACTTCTTTCTTTACTCATATAGTAGATTAGTGGTCCAAATCCGTGATTCCCACACGTGCTATTGTAATGTCGGCCTGAATTGATTAGACGCAGTCGGGCTTTGTGCCCGGTATATGCTGGGTGAGCGCGATTACAATACCCTTATTTGCACGCACAGAGAGGGATTGCTACCATCATTCCTTGTCTTTTCTTTACTTTTTGCCTTTACACATAACAGTGGTTTAGCGGTCTGGATCCGGACTATTGACATGTTGTATCTTTAGTCTTCCTTCCTGTTCGCTTGGATGGATGTCTAGTTTCCCTTAAGGATACGGTTTTCATAGTCCCATCTTTCGCAATCGTACGCCGTGAGAGAAAGCCGTGTGTGAGATCACGTGGAACAGTTAAGGAAGCCCCCCTTATTCCTTTGTTCAAAGCAAATCGCAAGACCATACCCTCAGACCACCCCACCTCCCTTTCCCCCTCTTTCGCTACAGTACTTTCCCCATGTTCCCTCCCAACCTACTTCCACCCCACCCCCACAAACGCAACCATCCGAATCCCCACCCTCCCATCCTCCCCCTTCACCACCTCCGACTCATCGCCCAACTCCCCCCCAACCCCCCTCTCCAAAACATCCCTGAAACCCCTCTCCATCCTCTTTTTCTCACCCTCCCCTTCCCTCCACCCCTCCCCCTTCCCCTCCGCTAACTTCGGAACAATCTCCCACACCGTCTCCGTAACCAAAAACGCACACTCATCCACCCCACCTCACCACGCCACAACCTCCACCTCCCCCTCCTCCACCCTCTCGAACCCCCCCGCCCGCAGCACAGAGGAGAGTTTACCAGGCACGCTCCACGGCTCTAGCATGGGGACGCGCGTCTTTGGCATGGATGGGTGGAGGACAGATTCCACTTCGTGCAGTAAAGGGAGCCAGCCGAGGGATTTGAAGGACGTGGCGGCTGTTATGCCGTGGGGTTTTAGGGTGCG
Source organism: Xanthoparmelia taractica (assembly GCA_033085395.1). Classification (NCBI taxonomy): domain Eukaryota; kingdom Fungi; phylum Ascomycota; class Lecanoromycetes; order Lecanorales; family Parmeliaceae; genus Xanthoparmelia; species Xanthoparmelia taractica. The sequence goes on along the minus strand of JANQBS010000306.1, from coordinate 20,343 downwards.
GTGGAGTTCGCGGGCGCCGAGGGTGGGGTCCGCGAAGGTGAAGAGGGAGAGGGAGGTGAGGCTGAGGTGGAATGTTGAGTCGGGGAATTGTAGGGCTGTGCTGTCCATGATTGCTGTGTCGACTTTGAAATGAGGGGTGTTCCAGGGGGTGGTGGTGGGGGAGGTGGGTGAGGATAGGATGGCTTGGTTGTGCGCGATGAAGTCGGGGCTCAGGTCTACGGCTGAGATGTGGATGCTTGGGTAGGCGGTGATGGCGGGGGTGTGAAGGCATTCGTTTGTGACGATCAAGGGGCCGCAGGCGTTGTCGAGGATTCGGAGGGTTGGGGTGCTGGTGGGTGGGGGGAGGGAGGGCGTGATGAGGGAGATGAGGTGCTTGGCGAGGAGGATGTCGCAGCCACCGCAGCGTTGGGTGTAAGTTTTGGCCATGTCGCCGGTAAAGGCGCTGCTGGAGAAGTGGGCATCGTTGTTGTTGTCGTTATTGGGTTCGGAGAGTGTGTTTGATGGGTGCTCGGAGCGTGGGTGGGGTTGAGCCATGGTTGGTGGTGTTTGAGGAGAGTTTGAAATTGAATGACTGGAAGTTGCGCGGTAGATGTATTTCGTAGGTCTGGATGCTTGTCAGATATGATTTGTGATATATTTGGGGGTTCAAGTCTCTAACTCGGGAGATGGAGCATTGTCGGACACTTATCGCCCACTTTTTTTTTTGCAAATGTTTCCGAGCTCTTTTGGCTCGCGCTATACATCAGCAGTAACTAGTTTGCGTTGTCAGTCCAAAAGCAATCTAGAAGAGATGACATGTATGTAAGACTCCTTGCGCCTCTGTGTATTATAAAGCGGCCTAAGAGCGGGTTGAATGCATGATTGTCCGGCTTACCCACTAGCTTCGAATCTCTCTTACCCTCGACAGTCTCGGGGTTTCCGAAGACTCTTCTCGCCCTATAGTTCCTCAATCTACTCATCGTCTCCAAAAAACACGTTAACAGGAAGCCATCCATCTCCACAAACCTTGAATCGATCTGGTAGCTCGTCTAGCCGCTTCATCTCCGCAACTTGACAAGTTCCACCCATTTAGCTCGAAGTCCTTCTCGATTCCAGCCTGGCTGACGCTCTTGGCTATGACGGGCCCCGGGCCATTCACTATAGGTAAAATGTCCAAACTGGGGTGGCCTCTTGGGACAGCAGATCAAGTACCACAAGGCTTGTACTGAGGGTAAAAAATAACGAGGCAAAAGGAGTCACGGCTTACGCAAACAGGCCTTAGGAGACAAATCGTGATTGAAAAAGAAAAGTAAACTTACTGCTGCAGCCCCCACACCAACAATACCTGTAGCGCCGTCTTCCCCTTCTCTTCGGCCATCTTACAGCGTCGGATCCTTGTACAACGGCGAAATAATACTCCCCAACCACGAATACGCCGTGCAATGAATGCCTTTTTCCTTGTTAAGTGCCACCAACTTCGGACTCGGGTTGTTTGAGTGCAGCTCTATTTGTTTTGACGGCGGGGACGGTCTTGCGGGTTGGGTCACTACGAAGTTTTTCGAGGTTTTGGATACCGAAATTGGATACGCCAATGTTGCGGACTTTACCGGTAGCTGGAACTTTTTGCATTTCTTGCCTGGGGTGTGATTGGCATGGGTAAAGAGGATGATGGAAGGGCAGTAAAGCGCAAGGAGTTACCAGGTTTTGAGGACGTTCCAATCTGGGAGATGCTTCGATGTGTCCTTCGGATCTGTTGCAGATGGCCAGTGCTACTCTAATTAGCGAAATTGTACAAGGGCCTGTACGTATAGCTTACCATGAGGTATAAATCCACATAATCTGTCCCCAGACTCGTGAGACTGCTCTCAATGCCTTCGGGGACGATATCATGCCACGTACTATCCAGATTTGTCGTCAATCATATCTCTTCTCTTGGAACGCCGGAATCTTCAGTCCCCCGCCCTACTTCGTGCTCATTTAGCCCGAATCTATAAGCAAGCGCCGTGTTGATGTGTCTATACCCTTCCTTTGAGGCAACTTTGACAACGGATCGCGGACTTCACTGGGCTTGCTTTGCCAGGTGCCAAGGCCGATGGCTGGAATCTTCTCGCCGGTGTTGAGGAGAAAGATTTTCCTGCATGTAGATAGATTAGCTGGGGCTTGGAGCACGTAAGGGCTTGGTTGTGGGGAAGGATCGATTGGACTTGCATGGTCGTGCTTGAGGTGGCCATGGTGATGATGGGGTTTGTGGTAGTCCAGGGTGAGTTGGAGGTGCAGATGTGGTTTTGATGAATGCTGGTTTGTTGAAGACAAAGAAACGAAGGGAGATGGGAATGGGATGTCGTCTGAAAGGTATGACGCACGCGGGGGGCGGTGGATCTGCAGCTGGAATGTTTTGCATGTTTTGATTCTTTTTCAAGTGGCAGAATGTACGTGTACCGTCTTTCCTACTTAGATGTCAAGTATGCAAGCCTTTTCTGGATGGGAAAGCATGGGAGTTCATGTCTCAAAGATGCCCGAGGCGGCATGCTTCTCAAAATACCGCATAAAACACACAACCACCAGGATGGATGTAAAGCAGAACACCTTGAATGTCAACGATGTGGGGTATCTTCGTATAAAGAAACACTGAGGAGCCCAAGTCCACCTTACGCCAGGGAAAAAGAAACAAGGCCTACGAGTCAGAGCCGACACAGACCGCACTAGCTCCAACTCATCCTTTCTTATCAACATCGATGACTCCTCTCATAGCCCTCTTCATACTCTCAAGTCGATCCTTCTCCCTTACCACCATTCTCTCTGCCAGAGCCCTGATCGCTCTTTTCCCTAGCTTAGCATGCAGCTCTTGCCATCCAGCAAGCTCACCAGCAACAGTCTGCTGCGTATACGTCAGCTCACATCCTACAGTCCTCAATTCTTCCCTGCTCTTCTCTGCCTTCTCTTGCGCATCCGCGTGAATGCCTTTGCGTGTTTCATCGAGCAGACCAAGCGGCCATCGGTCCGAACGTCGTAGTGACGAATTGTGGCGATCAACTGCCTTTTGAATGCTGACGAGTGAGTTGATCAAGGAGTGAGGACGAGCTAGCGATGAGAGAATGGCGAGAATGGTGGAGAGGATAGCTTGCATATCTTGATGAAAGAGCGTGTGAGGATCCGAGGGGAGCAGTTGGGCGCAAGTGGTGAAGCGGGAAAGGGCCGTGATATAAGCTGACGGTAGAAAAGCCAGGGTTGAGAAGGCTTTGGCACACAAATCCAGAGCGATGGAGAAATCTACGAAGCGGTTAGCCAATTAACGCTGGGATATTAGAACCAACGTACCCCAAGAGCCCACACGGACGCTAGCGACCCTCCGTATCACGCTCTTAGTTGAATGGTTGATGCCTCGAATCGACTCCCGGGCATGCTCAACAAATGTCGAAACATCCCTCACGTCCTCGACCGGCTCATAGTCCTCTCTAATATTCTCGTTCCGGAGCTCCGCTTTCCTCCTGCTCCGCTCTGCCATCATCTCGGGCTGTATTTCAGGGAAGAGAATGAACTCCCACAGCAGCTCGTGCGTTGAGAACGTTGAATGAGCAAGCATGATCTTCAAGAATTTATCGAGACGCACTTGAATATCTTGCAGTACTGCTCTTGAAGGTCGAGAAGCTATTTGATAGGGCGAACGGAAGTTAAAGATCGACGGGAGCCACGAAGCAGGATGTTCCACGGAAAGCCATTTGGCCAGGTTCTCAAAATCTGTCAAGGACCGCCTACAAGTAGTGACGCCGATCATTCCATTGTCGTTGCGGACAGCAGACTTTATAATCAAGCGTATCGAGGCATCCTCCACAAAGAATGATCGGACAACAGCCGTCACCCGCCCGTCAGCAGCAGGCACATTGGAAACCAGCACCATATCGTCGATGCGATTCCGGATCTCGTCATCTTTCGCAAGCTCAACTGCCGTCATGCCTCTTGACTCTTTAGCCAAAACGTCAACCCTCTTGTCACTGAATAAAGCTCTGACCATATCCATTCGACCATATTTGCTGGCCACCATCAAGGGGGTGAACCGCTTGTCATTAGTAGCGTTTGGATCGGAGTCGCAATGCTTCAGTATTCGCACTGCTAAGGAAGGATTATTGACCACATGAAGTAATGTGTTACCCTTCGCATCAACGTGATCGTCTAGATGTAGTGGCTGGCCGTCGCCTTGCTCATGAGTTGCGAACTGCAACGCATCGTTGACCATCTCCGCATAATTGTTATGGTCGTATGATCTACATAAAGCGAGCAAAGGCGTCTGACCGTTCTTGTCTTTCCGCCTCCAAGGCAGGATCTCGGAAAACTGGTGGATTAGATACGGAGCGTTAAAAAGATAATGAGCAACTGTTCGACCATGACGATCTGCTCTGGCGAAGTAGTCGACGATACCCTCGGTGTCTCTGGTTTGAAAGATGCGGTGTAGTAGTATATCAATGAGCTCAGTGTGAGCCAATTGGACTGCAGCACTCAGAAGCGTGGTACCCTCCTTGTTGGAGTCTTCCAGCACAAATCGCGGGGGAAAGTATTCCTCCAGGGACAGTAAGTATTCAAGTACCTCTGGCTGTCGTGCCTCCACGGCCATCATAAGTACCGAGTTGCCATCTGGGTCTTGAGTTTGCGCAAGTGTTTCGATGGATGTATCTCCTTCGAGATTGCTCGACTTTGAGTCTAGAGTATTTGTCCGGGAGACGAACGAGTATTCTGAAGAATTGGAAAGGCTTCTCGTGTCCATGGAAACATGTTTACCTTTTCGAGAGGCTTTTAGAGCCTGGAAAGGAAAAACATGTGCCAAAGTGGAGGTTTCTGAAGTGCTGCCGTTCTCGGTGGTTGCATTGGACAGTCGATGGTCTAAGGGTTTTCTGTTCTCTTTCTTCAAGGAGCGGCCATTCTCCGAGTCATCATCACCGTCGGTAATGGCACCTCCGTCGGTTTCCTCGAGCAAGGCTGACCTTCTGTCTTCGTCGAGGATAGTCTCTTGTCCAGGATTTAAAATCGCCTTTATAAGTTTAACATCGCCAGTTTTAGTAGCCTGCCATAGTCGCTTGTTTCTTCTGCTTGCTTTACGAAGACCACCAGAATCAGACGTTAGGTAGGAAAGCACTGCTTCAAACGTGCTTAACGCGTATCCAATCTCACCACTTTCGACATCATCGACGAAGATGAAGTTTCGCATATAAGATAGTCGAGCTTGAAGATGCCGTACTTGGGAGCGAATGACCACGACTAGCAGCAAGGAGACTAGAGTATCGGCATTCATGGTCATTGACAAAGGAGGCTTTTCCAATTCGTCCGGTCCAATCCCGTCGTTCATCGCGCAATCAAGATCCTTAGCGATGGGCTGCACATTCGTGATTATCTTTTGCGTTGCCAAAAGAATCTCCATCATCTGCTGAGGACTGCCGGCTACGCCAAGCTTGCGAAACTCTTCAACTCCCTTAGAGAGCCTGTCCATCAACTGTTCCTTGCCTTTCCGACCACCTTCAATCTCAATGCCAACTTGAGCGATATCGATGTGTTGCATTTGATGAATTCGCGACTCGAGTTCTAGATCCCCTAGCCGTCTGCTGTTCCGAAGCACTGGAAAGAGAGTAGAGTCGTGAACTTGCTCTGTAACATATCGTTCGATGATACGCTCGACAGTGGGTCCGGTTAGATCCGTTGTAGCTCCTAGGAGAGACAACTGTTGCTTGTCCACCTGCTGAAACAGATCGATCGCCGCAGTCACTGCATTCTCCAATGTCTTGCGCATATAGTCTTCCTCCTCATCTACACGTATCGTTGCTGTGGATGGTGCCGTCGGATGGCCATTCGAGAATTTGCTGCGTATGGACCCATTGGCCTTGGAATGTGAGGATGCTGTTGAGGATCTTCGAGAGGCGATCGATGACTTGCGCGACGGCGTAGAAGGCCGATCCTGCATTTCCTTGTTGAATTCCTTAAAAAGGTTCTCGAGACCAGGCTGCATCTGCCGCGCGATCATTGGAAAATTGTTGAGTAAATCATTGAACGACCGCACATCCTTCTTTCTGACCGATGACGGTCCAGAGTCTACTTGTTCGCTCGGAGGGTCTTTTAAAATCTTGCCAGGAGGCTTCAAGCCCTTCAATAAAGTTGGAAGGATCGCTGGCGTGATCTTGATTGGCTCGTAGGAGCCTACAAGAGGTCTCGAGATGTAGTATATAAGCCATTGTTGCGCGTCAAGAATGTCAGGATAGTACAGCTGGTCGCTGAGCAGCTGTGCTTGATTGAGGTTTCTGAAGCCTAAAGAAAGTAAGCCTAGGAAAGCCTGACCATGGCAGTGGCCTCGCCGTACCTTTGTTGCTGTAGACAAACGACTCTTTTACGACAATAGTCCGCCCATTGACAGTATTGAACTGCTTCGCTTTACCCCGATTGTCCCGCACGTTGTTGCTTCCAGGACTGGTGGGCCCGGAGATCCGTAGGACATGGCTGGCCAGGAAGTCCTCAGATACAGCCAAGTCCGCAAATGAAGAATGAGTCTCTCGGTCCTTGCCGGTCAGGAGGCATTCGGTCGTTGGGACAAGCAGAATCTGTGAGAATATCAGCGCTAGCTTCATGAAATTTCTTCTTTCTAGTCCACCCTGACTCTCCGGTATGATGGTATACTCACGTGGCTGTTGACTGGATTGCACTGGGCAGGTAAAGCGCTCTTGAAGAAGGCCCTGAGATATGGATTGAGAGAGTGCATTCATTCGACATACGAGCAGGCCTGACAGCTTATATAAAAGTCAAGTTAGCATTCGATATGGGTGGTAGCAGTGGGTGGAGGATGCTGGCTAACTAGAGGCTTTTGGCGGCATGGGTTGAACAAGGTAGGAAGAGGATAGCCGGCGCTGAATGGCTTTTGGGAGCGTGCGAGGATAGGATATCTAAAAGTGACTGAATAGGGTACTGATCTGGCTTTTTATATGATATGCGCGAATAATACCTGTAATAACATAGGTTGTTGTAGAGCTGTGGAACAAATACCTACTCTATCTTGTGCCTGGTAGCTATAACTACGGAGAATCATACAGTGCCTGGGCGCAGTTATGCACAGCTGCCTCAGCGTCAACTTCTCTCAAGTCAGAAAACTAATATTCTTCCACTTTGCAAGCTGCAGATATATCGGGTTGACCGTCTAAAAGCGTCTTTATTATTCAAATTATACACCGAAATTTAAATTTCTTCTGAGAGTGGCGACCGAAATCCTGCGTTTCAATAACGCCTCGCTACCCTTGTTCCTACTTTGACAGCCGAAACGATGCTGGATGATAATATACACTCGATGAGCTCGAGACGCTTACTTTCCATGCGCGCTAAATGCAAGATAATATACCACAAGAACAGCTGAGAGAGCATATCATATGTAATCCCTAGCACTCTTCTGCAGCTCTATCAATCGCCAACCCCTCGTATCAGGATTATTGACATCTTCCGGCGTCCGCGTCACCCCAAGAGCATAAGTGACAAGCTGCACCCTATCCTCCATGCCAGCAGCTAGCTCGTTCGTCTTGGCGTTGCGGTAAACATGTACTTCTTGCGTTCGGCAGCTGATGATGAAGACGGGTATCTCGCCTGGTTCGAGCATACGCGCAGAGAGTATATCGACATGCCGTATGTCCAGTATACGGCCATCCGATTTCAGACCGACGGCAGTGTATTGCTGCGTCAGTGCGGCATACACTTGGTATTGAGCAGCGGACAGCCAGAGTTTGAGGGTCTCCGTGTCACCCTTGACGTAAGCGTCTAGGACTTCAGGAAGGATGTATTCGCGCATCTCGCGGAGGAATGGTTCAACTTGGAATGACGGATCCATCTCACGAAACTTCTTGATGACTCGAGCGGTCTCATTTTCAGCGAAAAAGCCAGCAACGCGGTCGGTGATACTGCGGGCTGTGGAGACGAGAGGGTTTTCTGATTCGTTGTAGCTAGATTTGAGAGAGAATAGAGATTGCATGACTGGATTGGATTCCTTAAACTTTGTCCAGGTTTGGTTGAACTTGGAGTCTTTGTGTAGCGTGACGTTGGTGCCGGCACTACGATGGAATTAGCGACATCAATATACAATTTTCTCGTTCAGGAAAACCCACTCTGGATCTTCCTCCATCTTCTCTGGCCGCTTGCCGGATAATCCTCCGGATTCTTCCAATTCCCTGAGCTCACGTTTTCTCCTTCTTTCCTCTTTCTCCACCCAGCCGCCATACTTTGAGCTACTACCATCATCGATGACATCTTTGACGCTCTTGTAGATTTTGGTCTCTCTCACAGGTTTTGTAGCCGCGTCGATCCCTCGACCCGTAGCGTTAACGCCAGATCGTACCCCTTTGACAACCGCCGAGTCCCAAGTCCATGCAGCGCTCTGTCCCAAGACCTTCCCTGTCCCTTTGAGCGCCGAGCCCGTTACTGACGTGGCCGCTCCGTATGCACGACTGGACGCTTCCCGAGCCTTTCTCACCGACTCGTTCTCTGTAAATTGATGTGCTGAATGTGAAAGCGCTTTTGTAGATTCGTTCCATTCTTTAGAAGCCTGAAATTCGGATTTAAGTGTTTCTGTGAAGACCTGCCATGGCGATTTATTTCCATGTGGAGGTGGAGGTGGTGGCTCTTCTTTCTTCTTTTCCTCCTTTCCACCCTGTCCGCTCTCTTCCTCTTTCTCGCTCCCAGTAGACTCCTCTTTATTATTTGCACTGCGCCTTTCTCTCTCTCTCGCGCCCTCGCTCTCTTTCTGGGCCTCTCGATATGCCCGCTCTGCAGCGCTCTCAGTCTCCTCCGATGCTGCCTCCTGCTTCTGAGCTCCCTTGTCTGTACCTGACTTTGCTTCTTGCCTTGAAGAAGCCTTTGGCTTTTCTTCTGATTTTAGGTCTCGAAAGCTGATGGCGTTCGCTCGGGGCGTTGTAGAAAACGCACTTCTCGATAGCTGATCAAGAGAACTGTGAGGTCGCCACGAAGAGCAGATTATTTGTATAGGGAGAAGAGATGATATAGGAGCATTGTTATTGCGTAGCTCGCTTTGTATTCGTCGAAAAGGGCCTGTTCGCCCACTGGGTTGTACTGTAGCGGAGGTGAAGCATCTTCTTATGAGGCCGCCACGATACTGGGTACGCCGCAGCAGATATAAGGGCGGTCGCATACTAGTAGTCGCTATAACTCAGCAGCCTGCTAGAAGTTACTGCCCGAATATGGTGTCAGAGTATGTAAAGACTCAGTTGTTGAAGCATCTCAGAGGGTCCGAGGCGCAAATTGCGTAGAGCGGGCAAAATTCCGCTACGGTGGCCGACAAGACACATTAGGGACGTATGAAAAGGGCTCTGCTCCAACATCATAATCAATGTCGATACCAGCTACCATGAAGCGTTCACTATTCCAACTACCCTCAATCGGATCAGTATGCCTTCCTTGCCGCCAACGAATAGGCCAAGCGCGGGCATGTACATCATTACCAATCCCCCCAAAGCGCCTTTTAACCACTACGTCCCACGATCTCGCAGATACAGATCCTCCTCCGTCCTCCACCGCCTCCACACTTGAAAGCCTTAGGGAACTCTCCCAATCCTTCTCACCACGATACCCCACTTCTACATATGAGCCTATAATTCCAGATGGCATTACGAAAAACAAGAGCACCTCCCTCACCCATACCCCGATCATCCGTCCCCACCACCTCCATATCTACGCTACCCGCCACAACTGCCACATCACCCTCACAGCCGGAAACCGCAACCCCATCATCTCCGTCTCGTCGGGCAACATTGGGTTCAGGAAAGCCCAGCGAGGCAGCTACGACGCGGCGTACCAATTAGGAACGTATGTGATGGGTTTGATCAAGAATCAAGCTATGCTGGATGAAAAGTATCAAGGGAAGGGAGGACAGATACGACAGTTGGAGGTTATTTTGAGGGATTTTGGCCCGGGGAGGGAGGCGGTTACGAAGATCCTACTGGGGGGTGAAGGGAAGGCATTGAGGGGCAGGATTGTGAGGGTCATGGACGCGACGAGGTTGAAGTTTGGGGGGACGAGGAGTCAGAAGCCGAGGAGGTTAGGATAGGCAAGGATGATGATGTATACATTAGGTTGAACTCGGCGGATTGGTCTGGTGTACAGTGCTTTCTGAGAAAAGCCATGGCCTAAATCCGAGGGAGTGTGATATAAGTCTAGCATGTTCGGCCTACAAGCAGCGGGTTACACGAGTCATAACGCGACTGGTGGTTTTGGCCTGGCTCATGTCTATACTGCACCGTGATCTCCTGCAAAGACAACCTGTACTATTTGCAAGTCCAGCTCATGAAAATTTCGAGACAAAAGACTTGTGCAATAGTCATGCACAGAGCGCGCGAGTTGCCCGGTAAAGACGTGAAAGTGTTATAGTATGGTAAGAACAGTCGATTTATTCTGAAGGATATGCGCAAAGGTAGACAAGGTTGAACTCATCGGAGCTCTTAGGACTGTGATATCTTGTAAGAAGTCACCCGTGCTCCTAGGTTTGGTTTCAATTTATTGAAATGGATAGAGATACATATCCAAATAAGAGCTAGTTCTTCGCCCCCGGGAAGTAATGCCCCTATGCGGATGTGGTATAAAATCCCTTCATTGGGGTTTTCGTAGGGTTACCTCTTCCTCGGTTATTGGAACTCTGTAGGAAGAGGACCCGAGCTTTTTGCGTTTCAGGACGGAGGGTTCGAGACCGGGAAGGATCTTAACTTTGGCTTCATACCAGTCTTTGTTTTTTTTTGTTTTGCACCATGAATGACACCAACACCTTCGCTAATAGCAGAGCCAAAATTGCGACAAACATTAAAGACCCCTTGGCGGTGGTGCTCTTTCGCTCGCAGGCATTATCCTGTCGTCCGTATCCCTCACAGCACGCTTTCCTTTCCCACTCCCACCTTTTCTTCTGTCCCTATCGCTATTCCACCCTTCATCCTCACTGCCTATCGCACTGCCTATCGTACTGCCCTGAAAGCTAGAGCCTCGATGGTACTGTTGCCGTAACATCGATGTCCGCTCATCCTCTTCATCCTCTTCCAACAGTTCCCCATCAGCCGTATCATGATCCGGCGGGGCTATCCATTCTCGCGGCACGACGCAGGGGAGCGCGACGCCTATGCTGGCCGCTCTGTTCAGCCACGCCGGAGCAGCTTTACTGGTAAGCTTCTTGCAAAGGTGGCTAGTGAAATGGTTGCAGTTGTTGGAGAGAAGGTTGTAGGAGGTTCCTTGGAATTCTTGCGAGACTTCCTTGATGATGTTCTCGATTTCGTGTTCGGGGCGGAAGGTGAAGCCTTGCAATAGCTCGCAGCGAAATGTACCTCCAGGCGGCTCCATGTGTGGCTTAGTCCAGTAGACGCCCGACATGCCTGGCCTGTCATGGCCGCCGAATGCATATTCTCTGTTCAAGCTCTTTATGACGACACCGGTGTGGAGGAGGGAGCTTCCAATGAACCAGAGGGCGGATGCAAGCGTGCCTGGCTTTGACCGTACATCTCAGCATGTAGATGGATTAGGCTGAAGGCGAGACGTACAGGAAGTAGGTCGTAAACATTTATGAGAATCTGCGTCTTTTGGACCGAGGCGGAGGAGCGGTTGCTGCCATGAGTACGCTGAGCTTTGGCGGGGGTATGTGATCGCGATCGAGGGGGTTTTGGCCTGCTCTTTGTTGACATTAGGCTCGCTAAGGCGTTTGCAAAGGAACTCAGTATGAAAAAATTGTCGAAAGCTGGGGAACTGGCGGAGCTGGCGGCGAAAGAGAGAGATTGTTGAAAAGCTCAAATGGGTGCAAGGCGTGAAAGTATGGTAGATCAAGAGGTATTGTGATGAGGAGGACGAGTGTAAGGATTATATTAGGTGGGGGGTAAGAGAAAGCTGTCTTTGAGACTATAGGTCATAGGAAGCTCTTCAAGTGTAACACTCTAGAGGAGCAGGGGTTAAGTCCCCAGGTCTCAGGGAGCCGCGCTCTAGGCGGCAAGCGATAGCGGCAGCGGTAGAATAGGCTCAAAGTAAAGTAAAGTTGGAATCTGCGGCGCACAGTTTTTGCTACTTCGAAAAGTAGGTACACAGTACACACACATGAATTGATCATTACAGAGAGGGGCCATAGCTCTCTCCACCGCATTCCAGGACGACTCCCCGTATTTCCATACCTTCTCCCTTCACTTCAGCCTATTACAAGTTTTTCCCGAGAGCAGCAGGACCTGCGTTTGATCTCCATCTCCAGCCAGCATTCGTGCTCTCCATCAGACTCCCCTCAGTCCCCCCTACAGCGCGAAACTTCGCTACTTCATCAGCCAGACTTCGAAGCAGAATGCCTCCCAAGAAGAAAGAAGAGGAGAAGAAGGTGCTTCTGGGCCGACCGGGTAACAGCTTGAAAAGTGGTATCGTACGTATGATACAGCCTCCTAGAAATCCATCAAGCCTGCTACTAAACTCATATCACTCCCCAGGTCGGCTTAGCAAATGTCGGCAAATCGACTCTTTTTCAAGCCATTACAAAGTGCTCGTTGGGTAACCCAGCCGTGAGTCAATCGTGAATAATTGCCCAAGACATAAGACTTATAGTGGCGGAATACAGAATTTTCCATACGCTACAATTGAACCCGAAGAAGCCCGCGTTCTCGTACCTGATGATAGATATGATTGGTTGTGTGAGCAGTACAAACCAAAGTCAAGAGTACCCGCCAATTTAACCGTCTACGATATCGCCGGCCTTACCCGAGGAGCTTCTACCGGGGCTGGCCTAGGGAACGCTTTCCTTTCGCACATTCGAGCGGTCGACGCCATCTTCCAGGTTGTCCGATGCTTTGACGATGCAGAGATCATACATGTTGAGGGAGACGTCGACCCAGTCCGAGATCTTACAATTATCAGTGAAGAGCTGCGCATCAAGGACATTGAGTTCGTTGAGAAAGCCTTGGAGAATCTGAAGAAGCAGACGAGACGAGGTGGCCAAAGCCTGGAGATGAAGAAGCTGAAAGAGGAGGAGGCCACAGTGGAGAAAGTCCTCGCATGGCTGAAGGATGGCAAAGACGTACGGAAAGAGAATTGGACACCAAAAGAAGTGAGTTCAACCCCAGGTGCAATACTGTTGACGTGTTCTTGCATGATGAACAAGAGCTATAAAGCTCGATATAATCCCAGCTCGTTGAACGGCTCAAATATACAACGCAAGAGACCGCACTGAAATGAAATCCAACTCTGACACCAAGAAAATGATACTATACTCCCTGATTGCCCATCGCTCTGAGAAGCACCACTAATTTGAATTGTGGGCTAGGTCGAAGCCATAAATCCTCTCTTCCTCCTCACCGCCAAACCTGTCGTCTACCTTGTCAACCTCAGCGAGAAAGACTACATCCGACAAAAGAACAAACATCTTCCTAAGATTGCAGAATGGGTCAAAGAGCACGCACCGGGCGATCCTATACTACCTCTCTCCGTTGCTTTTGAAGAGCGCCTCACACGTTTCGAGACTGAGGCGGAGGCAGCGGAGGAATGTAAGAAGCTCGGTACCAAATCCGCGCTGCCAAAGATCATTACGACCATGAGGAAGATGCTGGATCTCGGCAGCTTCTTCACGACGGGAACGGACGAGGTGAGGCAGTGGACTATCAGAAATGGGACAAAGGCGCCTCAGGCTGCAGGGGTCATACATGGGGGTAAGCTGGCTCGTGGCTGGATCCAAGCTGGCGTAACTGACATTTGAGTTTGCAGATTTTGAGAAGACCTTCATCCAGTGTATCGTCTACAATTTTGAAACACTCAAAGAATACAAAGACGAGGCTTCATTAAGAGCTGCTGGAAAGGTCATGACCAAGGGCAAAGACTATGGTGAGCATCACTCGACAGAACTTTGGCGCTACGTCATGTGACTCGGGAGCATTTACTGACTTTCGGCGCCAGTGGTGGCCGACGGCGATATAATATTGAGTATGCATATCTACTATCTCGAACATCCGTCACAATGGCTAACAGTTTGACAGTCAAGGCTGGTGCTGCAAAGTCGTGATCGATTTGTACTACATGCGGGAAGGTTTAGCACCGTCAGTATTCAAGGCGTGTCTCATGAGTCAGTGGCCTAGGAGCACATGGTCTGATAATTGAAGAATGTACTGCTATGGGAGCTATGCCGAAGCTACAGCGCCATGACATACCCATGCAGTTGTTCCTGTCCTTCATCTAGCATGACTGTGCTTGTGAGGAAAGGACACCGCCTCTTGAACCCGGCTTCCCCCTCGCCCATCTTTCCTTATAGTCATTCAGGCTCATCACGCGCAAACTATACATTCGTGGCTTTCCAAAAGTTCATGCATGAGTGGAAGACTTCCTCAGTGAGAAAATCAAATTTTCTAGTGTTGATATGAACGGTCGGTTCATTCTGAAAAGATGGGATTTTGGAGGACTGTCAAATGCGGTTGAAATTTGCTTGTACGGCCTTCTATGAATGACTTTCGTTACTTGCTACAAACCGAAGAAACTTCAACAGGCCCAACGCCAGCAATGGACTCCTTTCTAAAATAAATTCAAGTGTTCTCCGGCGGTTGATCGGTTCCTCCAATTTGGTAGCTGGCCCGGCCATGCGTAAGTGACTATCCGAGGTCGGTCAATGTTAGGCTTCTTATACGTCTAACAGCGCGCCTACTCAGGCGCTTCATCTAACTCTCGTCCAGTAAAATGGAGACTGAATGAGCCTGTCCTAATCATGAACCGTCTCAGTGTTCATTGTAGACAGCCTGACCTTTTCTTCTCCCTTGGCAATCATCTCCACTTCGTACACGCCAATGGCATCTTTCAGCTTTTCTTGACCGGAATTCACCGCTCGGAGAGTAGCGACATAATCTGTCAGCTCTGCGATCGCGTGGTTTGAGGCCTTGAACCTGGTCTGTAGAAGTTGGTGAGCTTCCGGGACTACTTGTGGTAGGAGGCTTGCATGGAGATTAAGAAAGGCTTTTGAATGAGCAATATCGCCTGCTAAAGAAATCCTTCTACCATAAATGTCCCAAGGCAAAGGCCATCAGTATGTCATTCTATTGGCGTATACCGGCGTTCCGTCAGTGTGAGGGCTACGAAATGGCTCTACGAAGTCTCTGTATTGCATCTTAACATCAACTAAGCAACAGCTGCAGTCTCATCATTTGCGTTCATCGTGCAGCTGTGTCCCCCACTATCGCCCTGCTCATCGCCGTCGCACAAAATCCCACTCCTCAATCGCCAGCACAGCCAGAGCGACCGTAAAACCCTGATGCCACGCCACGCCCTCCGTCCTGTTAAACCGATACACCACGCCCGCTTCCCAGCTCCCATCCTCCTTCTGCAGCACCAGCAACTTCTCCAAAAGATACCCATTCCCAACAACGCCACATCTCGCCGCCGCGATCAGCCTCGCCGCAAGCGCCAACGCATCCCCGTCCGCCTCCGTCCGCTCCAGCACGCACTCTCGCAGCACGGGCGCGAAGCGCGAGCGCAGGGTTGGCGCTTTCCGGAGCAGACGCGACACGAAGTAGAGGAATAGGTCCGGGGATGGGTAGTAGTGGGTTCCGTCGCGGAATGCGCGGGTGACGAGGACGTCGTAGAGCCAGGTTTCCGTCGCTGCGAGCTGGTGGCCGCGGCCGTATTCGTGGAAGAGCGCGAGGCCGTTGACGCACATGAGGACGTCGAGGCGGACCTTGTCGGGCGAGAGGTAGCCTTGTAGGATGCCTTGCGAGTCGACGTGGAGCAGCATTTTATCCATCATGTTCTGTCGCGATGCGGAGTCGAGGTGGGGGAAGACGGAGTAGGCGAGGGAGTTGCAGTCGACGTCTGGAGGGAAGTGCGGGAGACACTTGGGGACGGCGGATCCGCTGTCGTACCAGCTGAAGAGGCGCTGGGACGGGTCGTAGTAGATGAGGGATATGTTGCCTGTTGCGTCGAGGATGCACGATTGCATGTAGGCGTCTTTGACCGTGATGCCGAGACTCGTCTCCAGATTCAGCGCGCCGGCTCGGCTTTTCAGCCAACCCTTCGCTGGCGCGATGGGCTCGCGGCATATTTGGCGAACGTACTCGATGCACTTGCTTGGATCGACGCATCTGATGCTATGGAAACCGAAGGAGCGCGCGGTTATCACGTTGTCGATGTGTTTGCCTATGTAGAGCGTTCTCTTGGGGTCTATGACGGCAGACGCAAGGGCTTTTGTGAGTATCGCGGGATGCGGTAGGCGTTCGTTCAATTTGCTGGAGACAAAGATTTTCTTGAACAGGTTCAGCGCCTGGATGGATTCCTTTAATCCGTCGAAAACGGGCTGGGGTAGGTTTCCAATGGCGTACAGATTGTGCGTGCTTTGAAGTTCTGATGCCAGAGCTACCATCTCCGATGATGGCTGCCATGACATCGCCCAGTCGACTGCATCTGCGACCTCGGTTTCCGAGAATTGAAAATGTGCAGAGATTTGCGCTCGGCACTCGTCAAGACCGATCAAGCCTCTCTCGAAGTTAGAACAGGCGAGTGATGTCGTGACATCGTATCGGATCCCTTTGATACGCTTGTCGACTTTTGAGCTGTCGGGAGACTGGAGGAAGACACCATTCAGCTCAAAGATGACATTGTCGAACCATTTGAATGCGGCCAAGTGAGGCGCTGGTTGTGAGAGCGGGCCGTCCTTGTCGGCCGGGACGGAGATTGCCGTGGCGACAGAGGAGGAAGGATGTGACTGAGAATCCGGAGGAGAAGATGGGAAGACGTTAGTGGGGTTTGAAGATACTGGCACTATGATACTGTCAGGAAGAGAGGAAGTGGTGCGTAGCCGATAGTAGAGGTTTACTGACCAGGTTTGATGTCAGCGGAGTCTATTTGCATGGAAAGCTAACTTTGTAGTTACCTTTTCACAATAGTTGTTCTGACATTGTCCATACCGCAACGCCTGAATCTTCGTTTCGCTCTAGAGAACAGCAAAAGTCTGTTGCAGAAAAGCGCTGAGGAAAGTATCTTGGAGTTCCCAAAGCGATGTGGTCGGACCGTATCAATAGCAGGTCTGGTCTCTAAGGAGATCAGAAGTAAGTCTACATGAACATCCACAAAGTGCAGGGAGGAGATGGGGAGGTTGGAAGGCTAGCTAGAAATGCACTTGTGGGGACAAATGGATTTAGCTTGGTTCGTTGCATGACGGCAAAGACTGGAATGTTAATGCAACAAGCGAAATTTCAGTGGGTATTTGCTGTATCTAATTTTAGAACCCATAGTGAAGAAAAATAGGGAGGGAGGGCTACAACCGAGGAAGTAAAGATATGGCATGCAAAAGTCAGAGGGCAAACAAACCTGCCTGGGCTAGACAGTGCAAGATGCCGAAGGACAGTAATGCCTCCCTCCATGCTATTGGACCCAGGCATTTAAACTACGTACTCTTCACGCCCAAAATTGTCCGCAATTTCCAGCTCTTGACTACGGCCGTAAACTTAGGCGCAAAAGCTACATAGTAGCGTTACGGCCGTAACTGCTGTTAAGCGGCCATGGTCGATCTCGAATTATGTGTATCACCGAAGGATAAAATGACGCTGAGAGAATAGGAATTGGTCCATTGCTCAGCAAGAGATGAAATGCCATGGAGGTAGGTGGTTGCTGGTCTATATCCTCTTGGTCGAGCCTGAGTGCTTGTTCGACCACCAGTTCTTCAATCTATCCCCGAACCCGCGGTCCGGCTGCTGGCATTTTATAGGGCAGCTGAGAGACTAGAAACTGAGTCTCGCGGCTATTTATATGAGTAGCTGCCATATGCTGGATTCTTCAAAATAGGCAGACTGCAAATGTCGCTTCGGCTTGCGTCCGAGTTCCTGCTTCATCCCAAGTCGGCTCAAGTAGGGAAGAGTTCAGCGCCGCTCTTTTCTTTGCTCTTCTTCACAGGACGAATATCATTTTCGGATCTCCGTAGAGGTTTTGCTCGGCTGTATGCCCGACATTACGATATGGTCTAGAATTTGACTTCGGGCGCAGGCGAAGTGTTAAAGGGATGAAAGCGTCTCTTCGACAAGTTTGGAGCTGAGGAGATTAGTCTTCTGCACGCTCCCCCAAATCGAAAGATCTTACCTTACATGTGCTAAGTATATCCCGATCCAACCCACTAAGAGGATCCACATATTCTTAATCCGCACATCAAGCCATAGCCAAGTCCATGAACCTTCCCCCTCAAAATGCATATTTAGATTCTTAGTCCAAAAGGAATTTGCTATTCCCACGTGACGGTTCACGAGCATACAAACCCAAGGAAAAAGTCCAAAACCTCAGCCATTGTGTATGTAGGTAGGGCACTGCTGCTATATTGAGCATGTGTTGATATATATATCACGCAAAGATTAAAGATAAACAGGCGTACGCTATTATCACTGTCTGTTTCATGATAGTGGAATCCCATAATCAGATAGGAGAGCAGAGTAACCGTGGAATCCAAGGAACAGCTCATCGTTTTCCCTTGCTAATGATGTTGCTTGGTAGTATCGACTGGAACTGATTGGACGTTCATATTACGGTTCCGGGTCTGGAAGTTCTTTATAGAGAATCAGTACCCTTGCCTAGCTCAAAATAATGGTCATTCCAACTGTAGCAAATCTTTGGAAACGTAACCTTTGCAATTCCGCACACCAACAGCAGGCTGCTCGCTGGTCAAAATCCGCCTTCTACACCTCGGGAAGCAATTGTTGATGATTACTAGAGCCGTTTCAGTGCTGAGTGATTGACTCTGGGTGCTTGGATATGCGCACAACGTATGGGAGCTTGCAGGTTTGGTATCAGGTTCATTTTGCCAATCTTGATACATATCAGATCAAAGGAACGTTGAGACCGCTGGTAAACCACAACCTTTGACCCAGCTCCCGTCAAAACATGGCTTGCTTGGACTGGTACAGCAAACAAAAGTGGAAATCTCGTCGACGAGGATTGGCTGTTTTTGTTATAGGTACTAGGGCATCTGGCGTTCATTCTCAGTGAGAATGAAAAGTCAGATAAAGCGTATCTCAATGTCATAAGATTTGAGAATTACTTAAAAGAGCAAGCGGAAAGAGCAAAGAGGGGTTGAGGTACGTAATATGATATATGAAAAGTAGGCTAAAAGAAGTAAACACTATCTATAAAGCAGTACTCTGGCGATGAAAGAACGGCATGTGCCAAGAAGAATGGCGCTGCAAAGACCAACAGGGTTGTAGGAAGAAAAAATCGCGTTACAGCACACAGTCAGAGTCTCTCCTATTTGAAAGTAGGATAACGGAATCTCAGAAAGCACAAATTAAGGAAAGAAAGTCCCAAGGACTGTGCATTCCCCTTGCTTGAATCCATCCTTTGCTGAGGGTTGCCTGTCAGATGATAGGTCTTGCTGCAAGTCGGTCATGATGAGACTTCTTAGCCGGATCAGGTGTCCACTTACCTGGACCCCCCCCTAAGCGACCTTCTCATGTGCCTTCACCACAGGCATAGTACCATAAACTCTGTTAGGCTTGATGGTCTTGTTTCCGATGGTCTTTTCATCCGTGTTCCCAAACACCAGTTCCAAATGCTCGCCGTCGCCCTCCGCATCCGCAAACGCCAAGACACGAACCGGAAGCTTGAAGATGTTAAGCTCGGAGATGCCGGCGCAGGTGTTGCGAGGCAAAACTGTAGGAGTCGAGTTCATAGCGAGTGCCGTGACTTCACTGATGGAATCCCAGCAGGTCGATGAGATGCCTGATATACCGGCGTAGATGATGTGAGTGATCGCGACGAGACAGTAGGCTAGGAGCACTCCGATCGCAAGTTTCGTGATGCGACCATGGGTATTATAGGCGTATCCCTCAACTGTTGTTGATACGCGGAACTTTACCCAGTCCTTGGATTCCTGTGGATCGACTTGAAATACATTGTTGCCTTTTCCTGCGAACCAGTAGTTGCCGTCAAGACCAACAGACTGATCAGATTCGATAGTTTGCTTGACAGTACCTTGCAGTTAACTTGTAGACGCAATTCTTGAAAGTCCGTTGGCCACCATCTCGGCTAGTATGACCTCTGCGTTATCCGTTTGATGCGTTATCGAACCTGATCCTGAAAAAAGCCCCATGAGGTTGTTGAAGACGGTTGTGTTTAGATATTTTATTGACGGATTCAGATAGCTGGCCCATTTTTCGGTTATGATCAAAGGCCGCTGCGGGAAGATAGGAGAGAAGAAAGTGTTTCCTTGATCCATGGCCCTCTCTTCGGCCTGAGATAGAATGCCTCCGGACCAATCCGGCGAGATAGTGAGATTATAAGAGCGCAGTGCCTTGTCAATCTCCTCGACGCTGATCGAATAGTGGGACTATGGGTTAGTGTGTCTCATGATCCAGCCCCTGTTCCAGATGCATGCGCACATGC
>JANQBS010000305.1:0-41945 GCA_033085395.1 Xanthoparmelia taractica | reverse complement strand
GAACGCTTATATAATTATAAAATTCTATAAATAGATTAAAAAGATATAATTTTTTAAAAAAAGTTGAAAAAAAAGTTGAAAACGACTATGTTCAACAGATACCACACCTTTCCGACCCGTATTATTAATACACTTAAGAACTATTAGCAACTCGCGATTATTAGAATACTTACTATAGATCGTACGTGTCGAATCTATTACAATAACTCAATCGCTACGTATTATATTAATACGATATTTAGTCTCGTTAAAGTTTTACATATTATAAGAATATATTTTAAACTCTTATATCACGCTCTTATATCTCTTAAAATAACTCATAATAAGCTTTAAATTATATATATTCTTTCGCTCTATAGCTAAAGACCTTCGTTTAACTTTAAAGAGATCTAGCTATTAATTTATTTATCGCTTAACTTAATATAATTCGACTAAGAGTAATAGATTAACGAGATCGCAATCTTAAAGAATAAGTCGATTGATTTTCGTTTTAATCGTATTTAAACAAACTAAAGTATCTATATTGCTAAGTTTCTAATAGTATAGACTTAGAGCTGACTTCTAATTAGACTTAAGGCGTCTATTATAAAGTTCTCGTACTACTAATTTAAAGAGTGCATTATTATGACAAGATCGGAGCCAATCGTATAATACATAATATTTTCGCGTAAGTTCAGACATCTTGAGCTTCTTGCACGCGTTATACGCGACGATAATATTTGTTAAGCGTTCTTCGACGACTATATATAATATATTCATAATGTGATTGATATATATGAATTGAAAGAAGAATAAATTGAAAAACGCGAAATTTTAACGTATGGCTGATTTTTATGTATGGTCGGCTAGCACTTAGTCGAGAAACGAGGCTGAGTGTGAGTACCTTTTAAACCTTAGCCAACGCTAGTATATAGTATCGGAGACACGATAAGCCGGTACAGCCACACTCCCCTGATTAGTAAGGAATTTCCATAGTAAATAGAGGACGCGTTTTGCCTGCTACTATCACCTTCTCTATACCTCGCCGTCACCTTAAAACATCTCCCTTTTACTAGATTTTTGCGTATATTACTCAGCCCCGCCTAGTATGTCCTATGATCGCGTCGTACGTCAGCCACCTTAGTATAATACCTTTAAGAATATCCAGAAGGAGCTCGATTGGTACGGTAGCAACCCCGAGGGATTTGATCGAAATAGGACCCCAGAGACGGTGTATTCAGACGATTTCCTAACCTCTAAGCAAGAAGATAAGGATAGTGAACTCAGCGAAGGCGAGTGAAGTAGGCCCACCTATTCTGACGCCTCTAGATTATCGTTATTAGAGCCTTCCGCCCCTCCCCTCGACCCTTCCTCTTTCTCCTCCCTTAAGCGTAAGCCAAAGATCTTATTTGACGCGTCGGAAGACTAGAAAGAGCCTCGCAAAGGGCGTAAGAGGAGGAAGACTCAGGCGGAGGAGGTAGCCGTCTCGCATTTGAGGTCAACAATCATGACCTTGCCAGTAACGGTTGAGGTCATTCGTCAAACGATGTTCGAAATTACTAAGCAGATTAGTTGGACTGCTGAAGAATTCGCTCAGCTATGGTTATTCGTCGATAATCTTTAAGTATGCAACAATCCCATCACCAAGTTAGGTACTTAGTTATTCTATTGATGGTGTCGTCTATACAAAGACGCGACTGAGTCCGAGACCCATGACCATCGAAATAAGATCCTTCGCACGTGTCAGCCTTGCGCTATGAAGATAAAGATAATCAAGCACTACAGTCCATCAGATCGTAGTATTCTCATATCGGTCGCTCTATTCATTCATTAGAATAAGGCCAGAGACCCGTGTTTGACTCACAATCACACGCTCGATTTCATGGATATCATTAAGATCAACATAGTGGTCTTTTTTTGATGTTGTAACTGATCTAATCTCATAGCCCGCATCGAATTCTTGAAGAGACGAGGCCACCTAGCCCTCATGGACTCTACACATAACATCAACGGCCTTAAATGGTATCTGTTTACGATAGCTACTCGCAGTGAGCAGGGCCGATGGATCCCTTGCGCTCACATGCTGTCGCAGTACGAAGACGGTGATGTTGTAACCGCGTTTTTGTGTCAGACCAAGCAATGGTGTGGAGGAAGAGGTGGCTGGCTGCTTCGCTATATGATTACTAACGACTCAGCAGCTGAACAGCGAGCTGTTAGACTGGCCTTTGAAGGCTTGAAGACCGGCGAGCAAGAGGTCCAGCATCTGCTGTGTCGCCGTCACTGTGAGCAGACTCTCAAGCGTGAGTTGGGTGCTAAGAACTGCAAAGAAGCCTTCGAATTCCTTTCACATCCAATCCCCAAACTCAAACTCAGCCATCGAATCCGAGGTTGCGTAATTTTGCAAAGTATCGGAGACCATTCGAAGATTGGATGGCGTTCTGCAGCGCCGTCCCGGTAAATGCGTCAGAGGAGTATTAGTCTGGTTATTCAGAATCGACTGGTATCGTGACGGCAATTCCACCGCCCGCAAAGTCACCTTGATAATTGGGAGTCCACCCTGCAGGATTTTCACCGTTTTCTGGTATTTGCTCGTCGCAAATCTTTGTTGGTGTGAATGTTCGTCCGATAAATGGCAGCCGCATAGACCTCTGGTGACGACGAAGACCTGTGTCTCTATCCCTTTACGGAAATACGGACAGAACAGTTTCAGCCTTCCAACAAACGCCGGTTGAAATCGCGCTTTTGCCAATGTGATTCGAGCATAGATAGAGGAAAGAGCAGGCATGAAAAGTAAAACATGCTCGAAATTTACACTCTCTGGAGAGTCCTACCAATATGCGACTTCATCTATAAAACTATGAAAAGCGAAATCCACATACCGTTCCCCCTAGGCGTCCACTCAACAACCTCGCGCAAAAAGACAAGACAAGCCCAAACATCCCCTTCACTCTTTCCACTCATGCGCTTCCCTCAGCTTCGTGCTGTACCATCATTCTCTCTTTCTTTTTCGTGTTTCGGATCATAAAACATATCCAAGTATCAATGCGCGTTACAGTAAGTCATCGTGTAATAGTACGTGATGGACGCACGGCAAGAGAGGCTTCTTCGGCTCTTGTCGCACTGCGATGTGAGTTGGGGTGCTGCGATGGTGCAGTAGCAGTAGTGCTTCTGCTGGTGGTAGGAGCATATGGTTGGTGAGTGGGTGTTGGTGGTTGGTATTTTTGGGAAGGCGGAGGAAGGGAAGCGGGTTGGGTGCATTGTTGAATAGGTTGTGCGGTTGATTTACTGGGGTTTTCTATCACTGGTTTCTGCTAAATTTTTAATGGGGGTTGCATGCTTGGTAGGTATGATCCAATGAGCATTTAGCCAGAGTCATTGTCATTGCTTTTGCCTTTGTTGGGTGTCCGTCTTCTTGTCGCTTGGGATAATATGGCATTGTCGGTGCGAAGCTCATACTATTCTGGAAACAGTTAGAGTTGATGACAGAAACATTGCGCTGAGTCATATCAAAGATAAGGGGCGCCTGGTTCCGCATCAGTGGAAAGGGCAGTTATGAGAAGGCTGGGCTGGCAATGAACATTGAGATTGAAAAGGGAAAGTTGAACGATCTCAACGCTATTCTTTTGTATATACCTCTTCAAAATTCACTGTCTCAGGTTGTGAGTTAAGGTCCAGACTCCCAACGGTACTTAATCAGAATGCTTGGGATAAGAGAAGTGAGTATACGGTACTGTAGCATGGAAAGCCCAGCTTGTCGTCATTCTGCACGTCAGGTTGTTATACCGCACTAGAGCCGCTCTCAGAATGCATTTGTGACTGACCGAGAGACCTCGTAACGTCTGTGCGAAAGAAGCTCATGATATCCCAATAGCCTGTACGAGTGGTGTTTGACCGTCGGTATATCTTCCACCATGCTCTACCACTTTTCATACTCTGCTTCGTTTTTGGTGCTCGTCCACTCTTAGGATACCCAAGTTCTGTACTCGTGTGAGATGCGTTCCGGTTCCAGCTTCGTTGTGAATGGTGATCGTGAGTTGGTGGCGGATATTGAATCCGTGAATACTGTTCCTCTGCCATCTCCTCGTAGTATTCACGATGTGTTGCCTCTGGTGCATTATTAGCGTGGGTGGATATATTGTGACCGACTTCGGAGAGTGGAAGCCAGTCTGGATCCGTCGCGATAACGCTCGCTGGACTTATAAAGCGCCCCCTTCCGTCGACTTGAGAGCCAAGAGTTATTTTGATGTCTTTGATGACTAGTCGTCTCGTATTACTAGCTCTGTTGCTGGGAATATTGCTGAGATCGCTGAATCGATCTAGCGGCCTTAAGAGGTGAAGACTCCTGAGACTGGAACTGAAAAATGAGAAAATGGACCTGAGTAATGGCAGATGATATCGAAAGAATCCAGGGAAAGAAGTAAGGCAGCTGCACATGACACCTACGGTCAATTCGACAATGCTGACAACAGTCAGTGAATATTGACACCCAGAGTAGGACAGTGACCAGCTTTCAGGTTACATCATCGTTTCGACCCAATTTGACTCGATAATACAGCCCAAAAGCACTCGCAGTGCATACACTAGATGTCTTGGGCATCAGTTCCCATTGAGGGTCTCTTGTAGTGGCTGACTCACAGAAGACCAGTCATGAAGATAGCCAGAACGCCAACCTTCTTTTTCAGCGGGAGCTGCAATTTTCATACCACAGGTATTGAGAGACAGAAAATAAAGAAATCTGTAGCGACGCCTACAGCACCCTGCGCTGTGCCCAGAGATATGTCCTTAGCGGTGTCGACTGATACTATAGCTACCAGCTAACTTTATCCACGTTTCGGAATTGATAGGACCCCGAAGGCAATGAAGATTGCGCAATAAAAGAGAGAGAGGAACCCTATACTCACATAAATGCAGTATCTTAATCTGACGTTGGGGCGGAAGATTCGAAGGTAAAGAAGAAGAAGAGAAAGTTTCGTCATTAGGATAGTTGAAGAGTAAAGCATATCAAGGACGACGAATCTCTAGATGATGAAAATCAATATTACTGAGTTGGCCTGAAAAGGCTCTGGAGGCCTTACTCGGAGAAGACTCGAGGTGAAAGCCGTGAATGGAACATTCCATTGATGTGGACCAACACCGTCGCCCAACGCTATCAGAAAGTCAGCGAATGGAATGACGGCCTAGCACAGATAGCTATCTGCTTACGTGACAGTGATGTAGCAGCAAACCCAATGGAGCCGATCTTGTCGTGAACCATGAGAAAAAAACTCGAATCAATGACAACGGTCTTACCGTAGCTGGTATACAGGTCCCTGGAAAGATTTAGCGCCGGTAATACGAGTCTGGAGCAACACAAACAGTCGTCCCAGCCCCACGTCTTTTTGATATAAAGTTTTGTGTAATATCGAACTGTTACACATATAACCATCAAGGTTATACAGACTGCACTTGTAATGACAAGGACTGGACCGCGAGTAACGGGATTGATAAAGTTGCTTGTTACGCCTGGTGGGGGGAAAGCAGCTGGAAGCGTCACCCCGGTGGAAGAGTCGTCTGACGGGGCCGATGAGTCCATGGAGTGAGATTTTGAGAAGTGTGCTTAGGCTAAAGAGCACCTGTCGTTTCCAAACTTGAAGAACAGACAGATTTAGGATCCTGTAACCTCTTTAAGAAGTGAAATCAATGAAATCCGCCTCGTGCTAAAGTGTTCTTAAATTGGACGTGTGGTGGGGCAAGAGAGTAACCAAGTAGGCGGCAGTGAGTTCAACTGAGGAGAGGGTAGCTGTGATACGAGTACTAGTACTCGAGATGGAAAAATTTGTGAAACCAGTGGTCAGCTTGGTCTTGGAGTCAGTACGGCCTTCTTACGAACACTTGCACATGTCTTATGCATGTTCGGCGTTGTCGCCAAAATGGTAATGGCTTGCCGATCAAGAACGGCGCAGCTCTGTCCGACGGAAATCATATATGCATGAAATCGATTCACAGTTGATGGACTTTTTTAAAAAAGGAGGAAATGCTACATGAAAGCCGAGCTATTCTTTTTATGTGACTCTGCTTAGTCGTCACCGGCATCCTACACTTTACCTAAGCTAGATAATAATCGCCCCGCTGTTCATATTGCAACCCTCTTGAGAGTCTAAAAGAATAAAGAGCCTCGATATTGTTCAGCCTGATGCATACACTGCCGCACGGTATCGTGAGGATTCACTAGAGGCGGCATCCGCCGAGGCTAACGAGGTACATCCATCACATTCCCAAAGATCCCTTTGTCGAATCAAACGAATATGGCGGAGTAGGCAGCATCGATATGTATGTCAGAAGTTGTCAATTTGTCACTATTCAGCATCCCACCGCTCTGTCAAGACACTTGTCTCTATCAGAATAAATCTGATCGCCGATGTAGATTGGGCTCCCACTCACTAAGCCCATGCCGGTTTCAGCCGCATGCGCAGTTTTTCGTGCCCATATCGTGACTCGATTCCCAATCCGGTGAGATGTACCGAGACTCCAAACTCGCTACCAGAAGCTGCATTCCCTCTTGCCACAGGGCTGAAGTGAACCTCATGAGCAGAAGAGTGGCACAGGTGAAGTCATGTCTGCGGCTTTGTGGCGAAATTGGAACGCACGGCACGGTATCTGCCTTACTCTCTCAATACGACATATTGAAGAGCTGCTACGCCAAGAAATCCTAGAGGTAGGCCCCTTATGCCACCTTAAGTCTCATCCTATATTATCTCC
Source organism: Xanthoparmelia taractica (assembly GCA_033085395.1). Lineage (NCBI taxonomy): Eukaryota > Fungi > Ascomycota > Lecanoromycetes > Lecanorales > Parmeliaceae > Xanthoparmelia > Xanthoparmelia taractica. Next base: position 35,228 of record JANQBS010000305.1, on the reverse strand, counting down.
CGTGAGCCCTCCTCCACGCTCTCTCCGATGATCAACTCACTCGTTGAGTATATTGTTGCAGTACTCCTGCTCCTTCAGATAGACTTACTATTAACATCTACAAATATGGCTTGCCTTTGGGCGTTGGTAACTATCCTGACTCTTACCACACGCCAGATTATAGCTCAGAGTATATCTGATGTTCCTCAATGTGCTGTACGTGCAAGTAGCACCCCACAGTCCTTGAAATCGGCTAAGAAATAGACACACAGGAAAAAGCTGCATTTTCGAGCATAAGTTCTACCGGCTGCCAACTCACGGAGATCGAATGCATCTGTAAAGATCAATCTTTCATCAATTCGCTCTTACCAGTCGTCGAAAGCGAATGCAGTCAGGCCGATTTGCAGAGTATGTCCCAGCTCCAAACCTGGTTAAGTTATCTAACCATACCGTAGAGACTATAACTTTCACGGAGAGCCTTTGTAAAGCCGTAAACATCAATATCACGGTATCCACCTCTACTCCAATGGCTACTCCTACTGGGACACCACTCCCCCTACCTACTGACAGCGTCACCTCTGAGATTCGAAGTCATAGTGCGTCCGGTGCCCCCTTAGACAAGTCAACATCAACCAAACCGGCCGCGCCCACAACCGCCACAGTCACCCCCAGCTCAGAACCGTCTGCTTTAACGGGAGTGGCAGCTAGGCGCTGTGCACGATATGTCTGGGCGGGTACCTTATTGGGAATGGCAGTCTTTCCTCTGGTTTGACGGTACTGCGTCAGGGACATAAATTTAACGAGGCCCAGACCCGAAAAGGTGGTGTGGCGTTACTTGGATTGTGTATTGGCCAGAGCGGGACAAGACGCATAAGGTTTAGGGTCCGAAATGTACGACAATATGCCTATAGAATTGGCTACTATTTGCCGTTGCATCACTATGTAACTCGAGGATGATGTCCTAAGAGGTTATCACGCGGAGCCAAGGGCGAGGAATGGAATACCATACGTCAACGCCTTGCCGGTGTGATTGCCTCTTCTGCTGCATGATCCATGGCTAGCCAGAGTGCGGACATTGGGTTTTTGAGGGGAACCTATCTACGTTCTATATTGTAAGATGGTATTGCATACTACCGCACCAGCAGGGGGGCACCAAGTATTCCTGACCTAAAAAGTACTTTCATGCAGCGCAAAGACGGGAGAATTGTCAGGATACAACCTTACTCTACGAATCGGCAAATCAAAGCACTGGGCGTTGCGGCGCGCAACAGGGCGCAATATTAGTGAGCATGCAGAAAGCCGGAGTTTATGCACCTCGCATTACTGTTATTTTCCGTTTCGGTGGTAATATTGATAAGACTCGTGGGGGGAGATGAGCCCCCACCTAAATTATATGTGAGCCTTGCCTGAAAATTCGTCGCGAGTAAGGCTACAAGGCTACCCTAGCCTTATATGAAATTTCTCGCCAACTGCTCTCCAATACCCGTGCAACCTTCTATACTGAAGTAGAGGGTGGTATTGGTTGATCGTCAGCCTCGGTCTTGTAACCTTGACGCAAGGCAAACCGGTTTGCGGAGACAGCAAACGCGTGTAGCAAAATTCAAGTCTTGGCGCGAAGTCTTGGCTGTGTTTGTGCCGAAGCGTTGGCCTCTTCGAACCTTTGTCAACAGCCTGGTCAATATATATTGGAAGCTCCTCTTTTCTTTCCACGGACTGAACAGTACTCTATAGTAGGCTTGATTGATTTCCGATATCATGCACGCAAGGCTGCAGTAACTGGCTAAGACAACGACACGTGCTGTTGCTGCAGCTGTGCCTCCCCGCAGCGAAGGAACAGGCTCGTTCAAGCGTTTCTTCCATTCATTCTCATTCAAGCACTCTCACACCATCACTACACCATCACCAGACTCGCACAAATGACACCATTCGCAGTTTTCGGAAGCATCGTCTCTGCGCACGCCTGGAGCATTATCGCTGCGCTCGCTGTCATCTTGGTCCTCACCGTTCTGGCGAATGTCCTCCAGCAGACTCTGCTCAAAAAAGTAAATGAGCCGCCCGTAGTGTTCCACTGGCTACCTTTCATTGGCAGTACAGTGACTTACGGCATTGATCCCTTCAAATTCCTCTTTCAGTGCCAGGCCAAGGTGCGTATTTAGGAATTCCGAGAATGTGATTTAATTTCTCGATACGCGAATGTTAACAATGATTGTCAAGTATGGCGACATTTTCACCTTCATCCTTCTGGGTAGGAAAGTCACTGTCTACCTTGGGTCCAAAGGCAATCAATTTATCTTGAACGCAAAGCTCAAAGATGTGAACGCCGAAGAAATCTACTCTGTCTTGACGACGCCTGTCTTTGGTAAGGGCGTCATCTACGACGTGCCGAATGCGAAGTTCATGGAACAGAAAAAGGTATGCTGCACAATGACATCCTAAGAAGCTCCTCTAATGCACTTCGCTAGTTCATTAAGTTTGGCCTAACTTCTGACTCTCTCCGCTCGTATGTTCCTTTGATGGAGGACGAGGTCCGCTCCTTCATCGACCGAACCCCCAATTTCAAGGGTTCAAGCGGCATCGTCCAACTGCCTCCAATAATGGCTCAGATTACCCTCTTCACCGCTTCTAGATCCTTACAAGGTATAGAAGTCCGCGAAAAGCTTGATACGACTTTTGCGAAGTTGTACCACGATTTGGACGACGGCTTCCAGCCCATCAACTTCATGCTCCCATGGTTTCCATTACCCCAGAATCGGAGGCGGGATATAGCTCAGAGGAAGATGACCCAGATCTACACTGACATCATCAAGGCACGACGCTCGAAGGGAAAAGAAAAGGACAGCGAAGACATGATATGGAATTTGATGACCAGTGTCTACAAAGACGGCACACCCGTGCCAGACACCGAGACCGCACACATGATGATCGGCCTCTTGATGGCAGGGCAGCACTCATCCTCCGTCACTAGTTCGTGGATAATGCTTCACCTGGCGGCGCAACCAGAGATCATGGAGGAGCTTTACCAAGAGCAACTGGACATTCTGGGAGAGAATACTCTGACCTATGAAAACATTCAACAGCTCCCCCTAGCAATGAACGTGATACGCGAAACCCTGCGCCTCCATCCTCCAATCCACTCCATCATGCGGAAAGTTAAGAACCCGCTTCCGGTCGCAGGCACCGGATGGGTTGTCCCACCCTCGCATGTTCTCCTTGCCGCGCCTGCAACTATGGGGATGAGCGACGAATACTTCCCGAACGCAGAAAAATGGGATCCGCACCGATGGGAAAGCATGGCGGATCCCAAGGACGCGGAGAAAGAGAAGATGGATTACGGATACGGTCTCGTGTCTACAGGAGCTGACAGCACGTACCTACCCTTTGGCGCTGGCAGGCATAGGTGTATTGGCGAGCAATTTGCGTATATGCAACTGAGCATTGTTTTAATTGTGATGGTGCGAGAGTTCAAGCTGAGAGCTGTGGATGGTAACAGGGGCGTTGTTGCTACGGACTACTCGGTGAGTGGCTGCTTAGTGCCCGTTGTGAGCCTTGGCTAACGCTTGTTCAGTCAATGTTCGCTCGACCTATGGAACCAGCGCGAGTGAAGTGGGAGAAGCGCACAGGACGCCCTTGAGCCACAAGCTAGTTGCGTCTTTGCTATCCCATCCCCTGGCAGGGTTCAATATTCAGGGGCTCAGCCCTACTCTCTGCCCCACCAAAACGATGCCAAGGAATATTGAACCCCAGGCGCCAGGGGATGGGATAAGCAGAGAAATTCGATTGATGAGGGTTAGTTCCAACTAAACCACGCGGTAGGTCCCTCGATCCGGATCGATGAAATAGATAGCCGCTACTGTAGAATATATGCCGAGCCCGACTCAAAGAATTACGCGCACGAATGAGGAACGCATAGGGGGTCAATCCGCTAGGGATTTGTCTTTATACTCCCACCAGGGGGTGGCGAAACCCCTTGCCGGTCTTGGCAACCACCAAAAATCGTCAATATCGAGAATTCTCCTAATTATCTACATACAACATTATCATTTATCGGATTTGATGGCCTTACCACCTGTTTTAACTAGCTATTAATAGCGTGTAGGTATCTCTTTAATGCGCGAACGTATTTACTTTAGAGAAATCCCCCGCCAAACCCTTTAAAGCACGATTTTCAACTGTGCTATTATATATCACACCTCTCTTCTAAGTCTTTAAAATAGAATATTCCAATAGGCCTCTGCTACATTTAGATCTAATAACTGAGCTGGGTGAGTTATAGTCTCAATTTATTCATTATCCTTAAGTTATTAAGTCACGTTCTTTAGGCCCTTCTTAATCATAACTTTATTTAACCTAATATCATAACTTGAATCATTATCCTCTTATAGAATAACCCTCTTATATTACACCCGTTCCTCTTAAACAGAGCGTATGTAGACTGAGAATAGCTTCTTCGTATAGTAGGCCTAAGTTATAGAGTTCTCTTTAGACTTAATCTCTATATCGTAAGGCTATTCGACGTATTATTCTCGTATACGTTGTTGAAAAGCCTTCTCTAACTCGTTCTTTCTAGGCTTAATAGACTTTCTTTTCTTTAATGCTTTGACTTAAACCTCCGATAAATTATTCTTATCGTTGTAGAATTGTAAGTCGCCTATCTTATATCAAGAGATCTTCGCAGATATGTGTAACTTAACTTCCTGAAAATTAGGCATTTCTTGAAGATTTTCTGAATCCGTAGCAGTATCCTCCTCTCGTAGAATTCTTTCACGTGTCATAGCCCTAGAATCCACATGTGCCTCGTCCGTAAAATATACGTATTTTTAGAAGTTTTCGACTATATAAATCTTATATTCCTGCCCATATTCTACTCTAGCATCTTTATTTTTTTGATTGATTTCTTTGACTTTTCGTCTCTTAAACAGCTTGACTTCACGGCGGCGCTTTGTGAGATTCCTTTGTAGTGTTCTTAAGTGTACTTCGAGGTGAAACCACCGGATTTGAGCGTCGTAGTGTTAATTTCTAACTGATTGTTGAGGATCCAGTAGTGTATCAAGTACCGTATCGGAAACCTTGGTATAACGATCAATTCCAGCTCTATTGACTGTTCTATAGGCCTTTAAAGTACCCTTCAATCGTCTTTGCTTACGTCAGAATCGTGCTGTGCGTTTAGATACGTTTTAATTAAGATAGACGTCTTTCAGGGGTTTCTTGTCTGGGCCGGTGTTTGCGTCAATCGCGTCGAAGAACCGCGTCTTTCTAAGGGTATCTGCTTGTAGGCCATCTAGATCAGGATGATTTCTATTAGGGGACGGAGTTCTAGGCCGTATGGACTCCATTTGTGAGTGGTGTGGATCAATAATAGTTGATTTCTACATATTTGCGGGGAAATTTGATGGTTGCCAAGACCGGCAAGGGGTTTCGCCACCCCCTGGTGCTCCTTAGACGAAGGCTCTGAGAGCGCTGGCTGCATTTCTCCTAACCCTAGCCCTAAGAAAGCGGGTTGGCGGCAGAATTCTCAAAAAACTCTGCCAAAGATTCTCAAACCTACGTGTAAGTCAAGTTGTTCCACCAGCTTCATAGGCAAGGGCTCTGCCTGTTAATAATCTCTAGCACATTCGTCAGTAATGCGATGATATGCGTGTATCATCACCTAATGTCTCTATGCCAATGGCTCAGCGCCGCAACTTCAGGGCGACTTTAGCGCCTTGACCCCCAACTCGCCACGGAACTATGGAATAAGTACTCTCTGCAGGATCAATATCACAACTGCTTCGGCATGTCATCTCTCACGGCAGTGATGGAGATCTGGTTGCATCTTGTACCATGGCGATACTGGTCGAACGAGCAATCAGTTTGACTGATGTAAACGAACGGTTATGGAGAGAGCAAGTTCCCTCTGCAAGTTACAAAGGTTCAATTCTCTATTCTCTATACGACTACTCTCGACAGCAAAAGCCCTGCATCTATGAAATTATACCATGCCGAATACCGCATGCGAAAAGCGGATGCAATGTTCCGCATGTGTCGTCATTCTACTTTACACCAAGAAACTTGTAAGAATGACATCACCCTTACCCATCCGCATCACTTCATCTCCTTTTTCACGCTCACTCATGAACTTGCTCCATCCTCCTCGAATATTGCGACCTGCAACTCGATTCATCCACAAACCACCTACTCTCACCAGCACCTTCAAGCCTCACCTCCTACGCTATCAACCCCCAACGTTGTGCTACGCTACAGCAACCAAGATGGAAACAAACAATAAAGACTTAGAGTTGTCTAACCTCTTCGATGTCAAGGGCAAGGTGGCCCTCATCACAGGTGGAGGTCCGTCGATTAGTCAATCCAATCTTCTGTGAGGCCATACTGAACATGGATTAGGATCTGGCATTGGTCTCATGGCCGCACAAGCCCTTGCAGTCAACGGCGCCAAGGTCTACATAGTCGGTCGTACAGAAGAGAAGCTTGAGAGAGCTATTGAAGCACATGGGAAAGGCCTTGCCGGCGAGATCATACCTCTTACTGCCGACATCACAAGCAAGGATGACATCCGGAGGCTCGTCAAAGAAATTGAGTCCCGGGAGACATGCCTCTGCGTCCTGATCAACAACGCCGGTATCGAAACCTCAAAGCAAAAGCCCGAAGGCCAGACAGCTGCCGAGTTGAAGAAGAACCTGTTCGAGCCCGAAAACGCGAATTTTGAAGACTGGGCCACGACCTACAAGACCAATGTCCCCCAGCTTTACTTCATGACTCTCGCTTTCCTCCCTCTTCTCGAGAAGGCCACCGAGCACCAGAAGGGCTATACTGGCTGCGTTATCAACATCAGCTCCATCTCTGGCCTCGTCCTCAAGTCGCAGGCTCATTTCTCCTACAATGCGAGCAAAGCCGCTGCAATCCAAGTGACGAAGCTGCTGGCGTCAGAGATTGCCAACGCCGGTGTGAAGATCAGAATCAATTCCATTGCACCAGGCGTCTTCCCCAGTGAGATGACCACCGGGGACAGCAAGGAGAACCAGAAGAGTGAGATACCGGCTGAGAAGTACGGGCACTTGCCAGCACGTCGTCCTGGGAACGATAGAGATATGGCGAATGCGGTGTTGTTCATGGTGACCAATCAGTACCTCAACGGTCAGATCGTGCCTGTTGATGGCGGTTACTTGTTGAAGTTTGGGACGTAGGGGAACGCTGGCCATGCTAAGCATTCCACAAAAGCGGTGTTGGGCGCACAGTGAACCATTGGTACTCTATTATGATATGTTAGCCTGCATACAAAGAGATGATAAGCACGAGCTGCATTTGAAAGTTCCACTATGCTCGTTACAGGCATGCAGTATCATGACTCGCACGACTAGTGATCTCGCTTCCTTGCCAAGCGCTATAATATTCCTGCCAGAGTACAACGACACCTTTGGGAGTGTGGACATGAACTTGATCAACCTACGTTCTAGGGATTAACGTGGCTAATACACATTCTCTTAGCTGTGCAACAATTGCCTTGATAAGCAGTTGCCGCTGAGTTGCCACGATTGAGACGAGTCTTCTATCACTCACAACCTTCCATCCCACAACCGCACGATCTCCAACCTCCAGTCCCTCATCAACCTCGACGTTGCACTTTCCCTCCAACATCCCAATCAAAGCCCTCCATCACGGCACTGGTACACCCTGATCACCAAGAATACTGTCTGCTCTTACCTTGACGGTAGCTTTGTGAGTCACCTCAACTTTTGCGTGAGCCTTGACTGCATTTGATGCCTGATTTCAAGGATTCTGTACAGTTAGCAAGTCAGCGCGGTAGCAAGCATGAGAAGCTATCGCGGGTCTCGGGGGGCGTTCGGCAGCGTCGTTGACCACCAGCCAGCCTTGTGATCAAAGTGACAGCTTTATAGATTGCCAAAATCTGCACGGACTGGGGATCGGATCGAAGAAATCATACAATAGGCATTATGAGATGGCCCCGCCTAGGAGTAAGGCATAAAGGCCAGCAGATTCGACACTAGGGGTGATGTATAGGCCTAACGAGCGAAGGTACAGTGGATGCTATTTCTGGATTCGGGTGTATTGGCGGTCCACTTCTATGACGTCCACTGGAATACTGATTCGTTCCCTAAGCGAACCAGGCGATATGGAGAACATGGCTGGTTCTGTTGAAGTCTTCTTAACGACATGACTCGTCGATCTGGGCAAGTGCCGTGGCGATAGCTCTGCGCGTTCACTCCGGACCTTATGCTGCTTTTAAAGGTTGTCTTGGCAAGGCGCTTTCTGGTGGAAGATCCGCTACCCTCCAATGACGGCCAGACATAACTAGGGATTAACCACCAGCGCCCTATGGTGGAGTAGGGGCACGCGTGGATGGCGTTGGGAGTGAGCTGGATCAAGTTGAGAGGCAGCGCGATAAGTATAGAGTCCGTAAGCTGCTCGGGGACCGAATCCTGCTACACACACCATTCAGGTCGAGAAAGAGCATAGCAAACTCCGCGTTCCAGAAATACTTTCGGATCTGATCTATCACGGGCGAGGGTGTAAGGGATGAATCAGGTCAATGAGTACGCGCTCTTGTTACAAATATGCTTTCATTCCGAAGGCCTTTTTTTCATCTCATAGGACAGAGAACAACCAATGGTCAAAAGGGGGGCGATGGGTGTGGAAGCAAATCACCCGTGAGGAGCCGGCCAGTCTGTGCATACAACATACTTGGCCGCTTTGAAGAATGTCCTGCATCCGAAGAATCAAACGTCCTGCAGTACTATTTGTGCTATGCACCTAGCTCCTTCCTCACTAACAATCCTTCAGATAAGACGTCTTGGCGTGGGAGTTTTAACTTTCAGGAATTCCAATGCAGACCTCCGAGGGCTCCGTGAAAAAGATATAGATGCTTGTGGACTTGAGTCCTCAATGCCTTGTTTAGGCTTTCCCCTTCTTTCGGTGAATACATTAGCAAGCCCGCACCTCTCTCACACACTGCCCCAGAAGATTGGAGATTGCAGCAAGATGTCGCACCCTGTGGTGGCCAGCTCCCGTCAACTCTGGACCACCACAGCGCCCACCTACTCCTCAAATGTTGGCCGCACTTCGGGTCTATCGGCCTCTCGCCTTCTTCAACTTACCAACAGCATGTTCCCTATCACTAACGACTCTCTCGTCCTCGATGTTGGCGCTGGTACCGGGGCTGTAATACTTGGCTCTTGCCTCACGTTTCTCCAAAATAAAGATTATCGCCACTGACATCTCAGCCTCCATGCTCGAGAAGATTTCCGAAGCAAATTGTCCCAATATTACAATTCGTGTTCTGGATGCGCGGGATTTGAACAGGGAGCTTGACAAGGGAAGTTTCAGCCATGTCTTCAACACTTTCATGCTCCAGTCTATCACCACGCCTATTGACGCTCTCTGTGAGATCCATGATGTCTTAGCACCTAGTGGCGTCGTTGGTGTCGCTCTCTGGGCGCAGAGAAACCGGCCATTCGAGATATGGGAAGCCGCTTGCAAGCGACTGGAGCCAGGATACGAGCTCCCAGCGCCATTCGATGATCCAGGAGTGTGGAGAACGCAAGGAGAGCTTGAAACTTCGTTGGAGAAAGTGGGATTTATAGACGTGCGAACCGAGGAAGTGAAGATGCCGTTTGAGTTTGAGAATGCGGAGGCTTTTGCGGAGTTTTGATTCCAAGCGAAGAATCCTGCTCCTGTGAAGGTCATGACCGATTGGCCGTAGGAGAGGATGGAGGAGGTGAGGGAGATGGTGTGCAACGTGGTGAGCGAAGAGTATGCGGATGGAAAAGGAGTATACACTTGGGCTGTTTTGGGGGTTGGGAAGAAGCTGGCACATCCGTAGCGTCTGTCTCAGACTTTTACCCGTTCTTGACACCACCTTTTATCTTTACCACCCAAACATGAGTCGGCCATGAAGATATTCTCACCACGTTGTCTCGAAGCAAGATTAATAGTGCGCAGTAGACCGCCCATGGCATTGGAATCTCACGTCTCAGTTCCAGCCGCCATCGAAAGCCAGTAGTGTAGGCTTGGATGGCTACCGCTCGTGTTCAGGCGAGTCTGGACAGATATGAATGCGAGTCCCTAGTTACTTTTCTGATATACCATGTTACTCCCTTTACGCAACGTCTTATAGCGTACAGCGAAAGAAGGTATATTTCTTCACCATACTCATGGATTACACCTTTCTCGCACTATGCATGCCTGGCTGCGAGAACCCTCAGCTTCACATTGTAAGTGTTGCCGCCAGATTTCTATCTTGGCTTCATTGCCTCATACCCAAACGCTCGCAGTGAGGACGGCAATGCTACCTTGTTCTCAACGACCAGTGCACCAACATCTTGCAGACCAGCCAATTCTGCAGGTCCACCCACCCTGCAAAGGTTTAGTCCTCGCTGCTGGGAGAATCGTACTAATATCGCCTACGCGCGATAGAATATCTCAATTGCAGCGGCGATCTCCAGTCCCTTAACGTCCAGGCAGGTGCTCTGCGATCGCTACATTTCAATCACCAGTGGTGGCGGTGGGTGCAATGGGAACAACACTCAAAGGTATCCGCTGTAGGCGACTGTTACGGATACCTGCCCTACTTGCCATAGCTGCAGTGAAGGCAATCTTAGTGCGTTCACATGTCACGCTTCGTGTCAACAGGATCGAGGCTTGTGGCTTTTGAGCTCGGAGATGTTCACTGCGCTGTTGGTGACTCGGGAGGATCAGGAGGATACTAATCTTGGCACGCGGCTAAGGGTGTTAGGTATTGGGAAGTGAGTTCATGCTGATATTCGGCTTCTTCGCTGGTTTCACTGGCGTGTTTGTTTGCAAAGGCCTTTTTGTCATGTGAACGGTGGCTGCTAATGGGTGCCGAGGTAGCTGTATTCGCGTGGGGTGTTGATGGCTTTGATAGACATTCTCATATTCATTTATTTTTGCTTGATAGAGGTGGTTGACGGTCTGTGGTCCAGCACTCGCTCGTACCTTTTGCTTCAGATTTAATTTCTCCACGTATTTACTTGAAAAACGCCTTCTTGAACCTCCGCGAAGACCTTCTGGGGAATAGAAGAATACCAAAATTCCGCTTCAGCGTTAATAACCATGTAGGCCCTGGGCTCTGAGAGAGCGGAACCATATTGGTAACGATCGTCGGCTTTTCACTCTACCCATCAGACTACTACGCTGGCCGGAAAAAAAAAACTGTCTACTACCGGCCAGACCTCCCATCTTCCTCCTCTATCATCTACCCATCCATCCACTCATTCCTTACTCTCACTCTTTCTCGCACCCGTACCAACCTCACTCTTCCCCAACCCCGTACCAACCTCACTCTTCCCCAACCCCGTACCACACTCACGCCTCCCTTCACCCACTCTTCCCCCTCCAACACCACCCTCACCTCCACTCCCACTCCCACTCCCACCCTCACCCTCACCCCCACCCCTCCCTCTACCCCTGCTTCCCCGTCTCCCTCCCCCCTTTTCCCCACCTTCCCTCTTTTTTTCTCCCTTTTCATCTCCCTTTTCTTCCCCTTCCTCCTTCTTCCCACTCCTGGCCCCGCCTTCAGTTAGATCGTCCCGGTATTTGTCGAAGATGCCTCTGCACTTTTCGATCGTTTGCTTGTAGAACGCGAGCTCCTTTTTGATGTCGACTTGGTATTTTTCGAGGAATTCGATGCGGGATTTTAGGGATTTCTGTCGGGTGAGTGAGTGGGTAAATTTTGTGGTTAAAAAAAGAGGAGGGGGGGGGGCAGGAAGAGGAGAAAGAGGAGGAGGAGGAGGAGGAGGAGGAGGAGGAGGAGGAGGAAGAGGAGGAGGAGGAGGAGGAGGAGGAGGAGGAGGAGGAGGAAGGAGTGGGATGTGGAGGGGATGGGAAAGGGTGAAAGGGGGAAGAGGGGGGGGAGATGCTTACAATGTTCGCTCTCAAACCGATTATCTCGGCTTCGGTGTCGTGGTTTGTCGGCTGGCGTGGTGGTGAAGGCATGCTGGTTAGATGTGTGTGGAAGTACTGAGAGAAGTTCTTTTTTTTTCTTTCTTCTTCTTTGCATATCCGAGATTTGGAGGGCATTAATGCCACTTTTTTACTGCTGTAGGTTCGAGATGTTTGCGCACGTTTGCCTGCTAGCTGGCTGGCTGTCTTCGCCAGCGAATGATGCAGGGCGACGTGGCGCGATGGGTACATAAACGAAAACTGAATGATGTGCTGGTCGGGGTATGTGTGTGCTGGAAGTAAAATTGTTAGACAAGTGTAGTTTGCTGCTCGGGGAGTTGTTCAAGTGATCGGAGCATCTCATATTGTTTAACCGATTCAAGATTGCTTAAGCAAACGGACGGTCGCGCAGCTATTGCGGTATTCTCTTGGCCATCCGCTCCAGCCCAGTTTTTCTCGAATCAAACATGCTGTCGTGTCGTTGATCGTTGTTTCGGACTCTCACTATGTTTCAGCTTTCTGCGATTGCGATGAGAGGCTGGCCTGGCTTCAGGACAGAAATCTACTTCTGAGGGTGACTGGGTGGTTCAAGGGTATTTGCGTATGGTATGCTTCCTTTGTAGCAATCGAATATTGGAGCTGCGCGCTGGGGGCCGTGCTGGAGATGTCGGGACCTGCTACACCCGGCCTGCTATGGGATATGGGAGAAACGAAGAAGGCAGAACATGAGGGACGCGGCGGACTCAGAGACCTGAGCTGTATGACTTAGCATGAGAGCTGAAGTGCTTGCAAAATCTGCCACTGGAGATTATTTCGGAAGTTCGTTTGCGGGCCCGCTCCCTTGAGCAGACCCTACGACATGCTCCGAGATGGACTGTCTGGGCGATGACAAGGGCTGTCGAGATGTTGGAGGAGGGGTGCAGACGAGGATCCAGAGCGCGGGCGGCAGTTGTCAAGACGTTGTGCTAATAATGGAAGAATGTGGACTGTGAATTTTTAGAAGCTGGGAATCGGCATTACATGAAACCCCATCGTCAACAACATCCCGCCCAGGCAGGAAATGAATTATATACAGTATGTTCCGTGGCGCCATCATAACATCCTCCGCTCCATGAAAATAGGCTCGTTAATCCTTACGAGCGACAAGCCTTCATTACCGCCCACCTTTCGGCTGCTCAATTTTCAATTCGCTTAACAGTCAGGTCCGCAATCACGGGTTCATCTCAAGGTCCATCTCGATCCTGTTTAATCCCAGTTTCCCCGGGTCTGAATCATCAGGCGTCTCGCTTGCATGTTTGCTGAATTCCTTGCCTGAAAGACCACTAAGAGGTCTAACAGTGTCCTCGCTTGTGGGACCACCAACAGGTCTAACGGTGTTCTTGCTTGTAGGACCACCAACAGGTCTAACAGTGTTCTTGCTTGCAGGACCACCAACAGGTGTCACTGGTCTCATTAGCTCGAGGTTGAGAGGGAGGTTGAAGATGACATACCAAGGACAAGTGGGAGGGTGAAAGCGGGAGTGGCGAGAAGGACGACAGCATAGAGGATCGTAGAAGGACGCATACTGATTTGGCGGAGGATTGGCTGGTGCGAGCGGTTAAGGGGGTTTCGAGACGAGGGGATCTTGGAACGGATAGACTGGATTTGGTGGGAGTGGCTGATGGTGGTAGGAGGACAGGGTTGCGGGTACTTGGTATATATGTCTGAGGAGGAGAGACTGGTTCAATTCTGTGAGTGAGAGACCCTTGATGATATCAGGCTTGCCAAGATCAAAAGAAGACCAGAGGGGGGTTTGTTTGTTCTTCAAATATGCTCAAGTTTCGGGGGCGGAGGCAGACATTCTTCCAGTGTATTGTCTCTTCCTTCTTTGGGATCCTCTTGCTGCATGGGTGGTGAGTGGTAATGCGAGGCCAATGTTTCATATGCGCGGCGTAGTCAAGTGCTTGCAAAAGAAGGCTTTCTGAGACGGGATGTGCCTTGCATAGAAATCTCCTAGTTTTCTCCCTTCGAATCTCCACACAGGGTCAAAGAGTTTCATTCGCGCACCAATTGAAGAAGTCCGATAGGCTAGAGGTGCGGCCTTATCAACGTGCCACGAAATTTTCGCGATGCCGATATCAGGGACCAAAATGTCCTCGAGGTTTACACGGCGTGTACAGTCAACGCGGAAAGACAGAGTCTGCCATTTGTCCCTGTAAGAGCATAATCGGTGATTGCATCACCGAAATTCGCTGATTAGCTAGAATTGGTGTGCTTTATTAAGAGTCCAGGTCACAGATCACTCTTTTGATGCGCTTTCTACCTCGCGTATTGGACAAGAAGAAGGTAAAGGTAGGAGCGGAGACCCGCAGACACTGCTGAAAATGGTGGTGTACATCAAAGGGACTTTGTAGAAGTAGAGGTCATGCGGTAGGTGGCCGAGCGAAAGTCAGCGCCCGTGCGTCGCCGAAATAACGGGAACGGGCAAGCGGCCCCCCGCTTCAATTAGGAGAAGTAGTTCTAGTTCTATATGCACTTGTATATTCAGCCTCGAGAAATCCAGGATGTTTGCAGGATGAGTTCGTTCAGCGGGATGGTCTTGCATAATCTGGGCGTTGATAATGCTGAGGTGGCGTTATAATGGGCGCGTTTGCTTGGAGCGGCTGTCGCTTATGGATTTTAGCGTGTAAAACAGCGCCATCTGTTGGAATTTGGCACTACTCAGCCCTATCGCTTGTATATAGTCAGATTTTTCGGTAGCTGCAAACCATCCGTCACCCACATTTGCAACACCATCTCCGCGTTTCACGAACTCCTTCCAAACTTCCAGTTCTTCTACTTCGTACATTATTGTTTCAGATGAACTGCTAAAGTCTCCTACGACGGCACGGGAAAGGAGAATTGATCCAATAGCAGGCCTGGATTGGCGGCATGATGAAGCTCGGAATGATATCCAGCCTCCAATCAATATCCGCACCGATATCACACCAATCCAGACCTGAGCTATATCAAAGTCTAGTCTTTAGCTGCCAACTTAGCAAAAGGTCACATATGCATACTCCGCAAAGTCGGTACTTCGAGGAATATCCCAAGTCTTGACTAGCTAGGCCGGCTTATTGGATTCTTGCATTGGTCAGGTTTCAGGTTTGTTTCTTGATTCATGTTTCCAACGATTGGCTAAATTTAGACAAACTTGTTCGGGGTAGCAGCTTTGGCCTCGCTCATTAGTTGCCGAGTGAAAATGCCTTTAACCGGCCATTCCCATTAGCCCCGTCTGAAGTTCGTCAAGTCCTCCAGGCTCTCCTTTTTAAATTTGACTGAGGGTAGTATAGACTGCATTCATCCTTCAGAGCCGTAGGCTATTATTGTAGCCAACACACTCATCTTTCGCTCGGATACCCTTCATATTTGCCACTCCCCGAAACTTGCCATGGCCGAATCAGCTGGAAAGATGTATGCTCTCGCCATCGTGTTGAGCCTTCTCGCAATAGTCGCCACCCTCCTGCGCTTTTATGCTCGACGCATAAAGCAGGCTTCACATTCATGGGATGATTATATGATCCTGCCAGCGTTGGTATGTTGAGCCATGCTCGAGGTTTCTTGACGAGTGCTACGAAATGCGAAGTTGACCGTGAGTTTAGCTCTTCACACTGGCAACGGCCGTCTGCATGATCATTGGTAAGGATGAAGATTCTCAAGACTGTGTCCGCCTGGTCTCTAACCTTAGCAGGTACCGCGATTGGCACTCTGGGACAGCATACAAGAATCCGAAAGAACGGACTACCTGTCTTCGATCATCGCCTAAGAGTCTTTGAGCAGGTTAGTGTTGTTCTCCGACAATCGCCGCAATGCTGAATGTCTGGTTAGGTGGTGTTTGCCACGCAACTCACATCAACGTTGACCTTTGGCTTCACGAAGTTATCTGTGCTGCTTTTTTATAAGAGGTAGGTCTACTTCCGTAGACTTGACAGCACTAGCTGACAGTCAACACTAGAATATTCCAGGGAACTTTCGTCAAGCCAACAGTCTGGATTATGAGCGCCGTCGTCCTCGTCTGGACCGTAGCCTTTTTCTTTGCCAACCTCTTCCAATGCTTGCCTTTGTGGATTAATTGGACTGCTTTTGGCTCCACAATGAAGAATTGCATCAACACAAATGCTATGTATCTGGCTCAGGCTTGGTCAGACGTCCTTACGGACTGTAAGGATTGCCTTGCTTCTCGATTATAGTCATCTAATTATGAAACAGTAATCATCTTGACTCTTCCGCTTCCATGTGTAGGTCCCCCTTCTTTAAGCACATTGGCCTCTGCTGATTCGGTCATAGATCTGGATAATGCAACTGCCTGTCAGGCACAAGATTGCTGTGAGCGGCATGTTCCTTCTCGGAGGATTGTAAGTTGCGAGACCTCAAGGTGCTTTGAGCCTTGCTTATCAGGCCATAGGACTGTGGGAGCGGGAATTGCCAAGCTAGTCTTTTTCAACATTGTTGTTCAAGGTGCGCGTCAAAGTGGTCGCTATCAATGCGCAA
Organism: Xanthoparmelia taractica; assembly: GCA_033085395.1. Taxonomy (NCBI): domain Eukaryota; kingdom Fungi; phylum Ascomycota; class Lecanoromycetes; order Lecanorales; family Parmeliaceae; genus Xanthoparmelia; species Xanthoparmelia taractica. The sequence goes on along the minus strand of JANQBS010000305.1, from coordinate 18,827 downwards.
GGTGCTGACTTATGACGTGCAGAATTGAATGTGGGGTTCGCGGACCTTAGCTGTATGGAGCCCTAAAATCATACATCCGTCTTTTGTCTAATTCAGACCTGCAGATATGAACTCACCCCTAGTGTACTGGTCAATGGTCGAGTCCTCTATAGGCATCGTCGGCGCCTGTCTGCCATTACTACGACCTCTCTTCGTCGGTGCTTCCTCAACTGGCTTCATGCGCAGCCTCAAGAATGTCGATTTCGTCTCGCTCAAACTCAACGAGGACGCTGTGAAGCAGCTAGGAGACGGTTCGCCAGCGGCGCCAGGTTCAACTACTGCCTTTACAAAGTTCGGTTCCGAATCCACAGTAGTGCCCTCCAATGCCGATTATAGCTCGTAAGCCTTATCTCCTGGCTATTTGGTGTGGTCAAGCTGATTAAAATGCCTGCAGCTATGTTAATCTCCCGGCCAAAGTCTACCGGGTGGACAGTCTCGATAGCTTTAGCTACACGGAGGGCAAAAGTGCACGCGCCAGTGAATTTCGGCGCGCTCATGATTATGTGTGAATGTTGGTCATGATTGTTGATTTCTATAATTTACTGCTCGTTTGTCTATCTATGTCACCTAGTTCTGAAGTATGCCAAACTCTTCTACTCGATGCTCACAATCGCCGTTTCTCAGCTCTCTCATAGCTACCCCCTGACTCTGAAACACAGGCATCTCTACAGGGTCACATATCTAGTATACCTCGAATGCTCTACCATATCATTCCCCCTCTACTCCCTGGGTGTCAGGTGGAGCATATAAGCGTACCGTGGTCTCCAATACACTCTCAAACACTTTCGATTAGGTGCTAAGACCTGCGGAAGAGCCACAGCACTCAGACTATGTCCGCAGCCCTCGCTCGCTTGAAGCCAGTCTGGTCTCTTCGCTCAAGTGGTGGTTGGTTACATCCCTAAACATCACCTCAAATACTTCAGCGAACAAGCAATAGAAATTGCTCACAGAATCCGCAAATCATTTCATATTCATCTTCGTAAATCGTTAAGCCACTATCCCCAGGCAAGGTATGTAGCCCCGCATAATCAGCTCGAACCTTCACCCCTTTGGATAAACATTTGCAGGGTAGTAAAGTCATTGGTCACGGTTGCAACTCTCAGGCCGTTATGGGCATAGTCGATAGCGCTAGCTTGCTCTAGAAGGGAGGAGTGAGGGAGGGTTGATCTCAGAGCGTTGCTAGCCTTTGGGAAAGGAGGTGCGTGGGATGTGAAGGTACAGTGCATCGTGTTGGTAAGTTTGAGCATCGCGGTGCGAGGGGTCTCAAGCATAACGGCGTAGACTACGCAGGTTTGAGCATATCTCAATTTCGTTGAGTCGGTATTTATCTCGAATATTAGTCCGTTTTTCCTCAGGCAACCCCTTTTACCTCGTCATTCCGACCTGGCATCTGTATTGGGAAAGGCCGAATAAGGACTAGACTGCGATGGATAATACAAGTAATGAGCAATCAAGAAGATGACTAGAGGCATAAGATTGGACTCCTGTGTCGACTTTATGGCTTGTCTGGTACTTCCACTAACGCTTAGGGTTTTGCTATAGGAGGCTGGGACTCCCACTGCCAGCCTTTGAAAGATTCCTTACGCTAGGCACCAACTATTGACGTCTTTTAAAGTCACCAATCCAGGCGCATACAAATTGGAGTATAGGTAGCTATTTCGAGTTTCTGGGCTAGAAGTGTGAGACCCGTCTATGTAGTGGGAAGGCGGAGGTGGGGGAGTATTTTCCCCAATGACTGAGTTGGACGTCTGATGGCGGAATAGCTGTTGTATGTCTAATATGATCTCATGCTGCTCTTGCTTCGCACGCCTTGGATAAGATTTGGTGCATAAACCGTCCAATGTGATCATTCTCAGTATATCCGCATGGTTTATAGGTACCGCCCGCGGACTCTCAAGTTGAAAGAGCCGCGGCTCAATCTTGCGATGCGGTCTTTGCCTTGTATCTGTTTGGGGATGAAGTAGCCTCTGCCTTTTAATTCAGACAGCTTTGCTGTGATTTACAGGTATGTAGTCTACAAAATACAAGTCCAGAACGTAGACCGTTAGAGTAAGTAGAAATCAGGGCTATAGGACGGGATATCGCTGCAAAAGAGAATATGAGGCTTAGACTTGAACCCGACGAAACTTCGACATTGATTCCCGACCGCACTCCGCCTTAGGAACAGAATCCTGGGTAACGGTCAGAAAGAACGCAAAAACGTCGATTGCTCTAACCAGTATTTGCATGGATTAAGGTGGTGCGCTGGCTTTGGCATCCCTATGGTAAGACCTTGGGTCCTGTTTTCTGGCACTATCATTGCGTTCAGGCTATATCCACTAATGTCCTCTCAGTATCTACATCGGTAATCGGACTCGAATATTATAGTAAGAGCGGGCAGTGCCCGAGATCAAGGCGAAGGAAAAGCGAGTAACTTTCGATGTAAAGTGTCACAGAAGCATATTTTTCTCAAGGCGTTTCTCGCGACCAGATCCCCTTGAATTAGGTAAGCGTAGATACAAGTCGATGCCATAACTGTCCCTAAAAGTAACGTGTGCAGTACGCTTGCCACAGACTGCAAAAATTGGAGTCTTTCAAATAAGGTCCGAACATTACGATACCCAGACGTTCGTGGAAGATCATCAGTGCCGCCTGTTGCGTCTCGATAAAGTTGAGTAACATTTCGTGAGCCATCCTCCAATTCGTTGTACCCAGTCACTGGTACTGATATGTACTTTCCAACAAAGTAAACACAGACAACGTAGCAGGGTTGGACATCATACTACACCTGATTTTGAAGTCATCACCATTGAGAGCGGTCGAAGGTGACGAAAACTTGCGTCATGGGTTTCGTCCCTCTTGTTTCCTTCATAACCCTCATGGAGCCAAATTCCGTGCGTTTCATGACCCGCCCCGTAGTCAATAACCCGAATTTACTTAGGGAGCATTTAAGGTAGCTGGGGATAACGAAGGCGCCATGTTAGGTAGGTGCCATGACGCTGGGTAGCGGCATGAGACCAAATCGTGGCAGATGTTGCAAGAGAATGTAGCGTTCCTATGCCCAATATCGCATTATTACACTGCAGTGACATGTCGGCTCTTATGGGAGCGACTATGATGTTCTCTTCCCTCTTTCCTTCCTCTCTTCCCAGATCCGCCGAAGCCGTGCACTATAGGTATTAGGGTATGGAACCGGTGTCCTAGTATGGAGTTGCTCAAGCAGGCTTATGGCCCGGCTAATGTGCTCAGTGAAAGCTACTTCAGATTACACCGTGATTCTTCCAAAAGTGGCTGCCGCAGAGAGCCCTGATCGTTGTTGGCCTTTGATTTAACGCTAAGATAATGGCACATTGGCTCCTGCCAATTCATCTGGTGCCACAAGGCTACAGTCGAGACAAAATTTATATTTTTATGCTCTTCGACCCCATGTTTCGAGAATTAGCTCCTTCCACCTAATGCGCAAGCCAACATTGGCAAATCTCGTCAAGAACAAGACGATGGCCGTAAGCGGTAATGCTACAGCGAAGTATACCCTGAAAGTCGTCACTAGGGTTGCAAGTTGACCATTCATACTGAAAAGTCCGGTAACAAAGGATAAAGGTGCAAATGTAATGGCTAGCCAGGTAAGGCGAGCGAGACTGCGATTCTGCTCGAAAGCTTTTTTACTCTCCTCAATTGACATCACGGCCACGACGACCGACATGATCCTGTCAGCCCGGACTTGTAGGTTATCAATGTTTGACAGAAGGATTTCGAAATCTGCTTGCAGATCATGCACAAGGTTCTCCGGGTTGGCCATGAAGTACTCGCGCTTGATGACCTTCTCTAACACTTCTGAAAGAAGGGTGCGGAAGATAGGCAACCTTCTTCTCCAACTGTGCAACTTCTTGATCGTAACTTGCAGACCGCCGTTGCTACCTTGCAGATCCGGATTCTCAATCTCCCATTCGAGTTGGGTAAGACGAGTTGTGGCATATTTCACTAAGATAGCCCATTCCGCACACACCATCATCAGTGTCTTTTTGAAAAGTAGACGCGGATCTCTGGGTATACTCGTAATCTCTTCAGCCGTTAAGGCGCTAGTGTAGTAGATGATATCTTCGAACGCGGATGTCCTCGGTGGCCCTTTTGGGATAGGATATGCAGTCATGGACGGGCAGTCGACGAGGTTACGGTAGCCGCCCCAGATCGGAAATCCCGCTGATATCGTAGGGTCTACCAATAAGATGCCTAGTGATGAAAATTGTCAAGTATGTGACAAGGAAACGGGTGCCTTGATGAGAGGATCGAGGGGAACTCGACTTACCAAGCACACCCTTCTCTCCAGGTTTGTTAGGTCTGATCCAAAGAGACGTCCTACTTCTAACAAGGCCAACATCAGAATTGGGAATATCAACATCAGGCACCCAATTGCCATCTTGATCCACCCTTCGCAGTACATTGAACCCCCCAGCTTCAAATTTGGCCCTTCTAAGACTATCCGCGCTCCGGAAGTATCTTGTCTGGACGTAGCGGACATGCAGATACGAGCGTTTGCGGGACGTGATTGCAAGGTCTGGAAGCTCAACCCATGGATCTCGGGTATTATGCCACATGTAGTCAGATATGTGGCCTCGGAAGAATAGAGGATCGACATCGAACCGGGCGCCGAATGCCTCAATAACGTCCCGGGACAGATCTTCTAGAACGAAAAGCCTGGCGTGGACATCATGGTGTGCATTTTGTGGTCCATTGAGAGCAGCCGATAGATCGTTGATATCAGAGAAGTCCACTCGATGCACAGCAGTGTTCGGATCGAAGGTCAGCATGGCGACCTTGGTTCTGCTTGCTCTCGCTCGTCTATCGTGTTCATTGAGGAACTTTTGTTTGGGTGGAGCCGTAGTCACTTTCATGAAGTCTGCAAGATATGAGACATGTGGCCAACCATGAGCAAGAGAATCTAGGTATCTCATGTAAGGTCTCGATGCTCTGCTCCGCATAAGCCTAGCACCACTATAGCTAGTTCAAGCTCCGAGACTCACGGCGCGGGAGGCTTGAAATGTAGATGATGGCTTTCTATCAATTCTCCGGATTGACAGATGCGGCTGGGTTCATATACATCGCCAATATAGTAAGGGTCCCCAGCCTCAGATGTGTGCGGTGATACATGAGCTGGCAAGAACAAGTCAGGTTTCCAGAGTGCATGTTCCTGATGTCGGGACTTGGGTGATTTCCAATGCATTGATGTCAAATTGGCTAGCTAGGCCTAAGACTGCGGATGCTGTATCCTCAATATTTAGCACAATCAAGAATTGCAAGCGTAAACACCCGCCGCTGTTCGTATAGGTCACTAGTGATAATTGACAATGGATTATGAGAGTACGAAAACGCTGAGATTTGTTCTTTACCGGGCCGACACAAATGCAAGGCTGAAGACCTTCGTTATGGCTACGCCGCTAACCCAATCAAGACTATACAGCCACATTGACCTGGGTGCAGCTGAGCTGTCACATATCATCGTCTTGGTTCTCTGTAGGGCTATATAGATATATATATTGGATTTGTACAATAGGTCCAGTATTGGTCTGTCTCCTTGCGGAAACTTGATGGGTGTGTCGCTTTGCAGTTATACCTTTCGTTGAGTCTTATGGCCTGCTTTCAATCCGTTTCGTACAAATTGCAGAATCAATGTCCCTAGATATTGTGATTGCTATGCAAGAGAAATTCTATCCAGAACAGACCGGTATGACTCTGCTGCGACACAATTTCGGCAAAGGGTTGTCCAGAAAATCTGTCCCTTTGTCATCCTTGGTGTGAATAGGTTCACATTATACATACTTGGCATGATCTCCGAGACCTCGCTGACATCGTTGTCCACGTCTGTCTACTACAGGGCTAGTCTGTCTCCGACTACAGGGGCTAGTGACGTCCAGTAGTTCCGGAAACTTCTCCAACTTGTCTTGTCTTCATGTTACTTTATGTTACACTTGGCCCGCACGGCCTACTTCTCAGATCTCCCCATCTACACCTGCAACATCAGAAAGACGAGACCTCTACTATGGCAGACCTTGATCCGAAAATCACACTCCTCCGCCACAAGCTAGCTCTTGTGATAGGCGAAGAGGTTTGCCCGGTGTACAACACCATTAAAGCACAGCATCCAAATGCGCTACAAGAGCCCTGGTCAGCGACTATGGGTGGACCTTACAAGTTTGTTGGTACGAAAGTCATACCCAGTGGATGAGAACGCCGATCTTAAGATCAATTGCTCGCTTACATATGAAGCTATAGTGTTCAACAACAAAACATTCACAATGCACCAAGTCTTCTCCAGTGCAGAAGCCTACGAGCAAACCTTCCAGCCCCATCCAATCGATTGCGGCGAGAACATCCTTCTCTATCGTTAGTAACGACTTGCATTTTGAATCAGCGCAAGCGCTTACGTGAGGATAGTCGATGACAAATTTTTCCGCGACCTGAAGCAGGCAGAGACTATGGACTTCGACCTCATGAAGCGTTCAGAGGCGATTGCAAGGCGGGCCGTTAAAAGCAAGTGGTACTATTGGCTGACGGCTTGGATGGACAAGATCAATGGTGGGCTAGGAAAGATGTCTAGAAGTGGTAGGATGGTTGTTAGGAAGGCGAAGGAGGTGCGAGCATGAGTGCCTGATCTACGCTTTGATCCATGATACGGTAGACTTTTGCAGACAGCATCCTGATGTCTTGATAACGAGCGCTTCAGGCTCTGGCTGAATACAATGGGTCCACGAAAGAAGAATCGCAGAAATGGACTGCGCAAGAAGGGTTGCCCCGTTCGCTGTGTGTGCGGTGGTGTTCACTTCGGTCATCAAGCACGTTAGTAAGAGCTCAGTACCATCCCATGTTTGTCGGCTTACTTTCATCTCGCCCATGCAATTTTCTGGCTGCTAAAAGCACATGGAATGCTTCCATTTTTTCCCTACCCTCTTCAGCGGACGAAGATATCTTCATACAATATAAAAATTTCGGGCAGCGATCGAGGTCCCGGAACTTCAATCTTCAAAGGCGGTCTTCTTTCACACTCCACATCTCATTCCTCCTCCCCATCCCGAGTCATACTATAGCACTCAATCAGTGCTTCAAATCAAGCCTTCCTACTTCCCCCACCCCCCTAGATAGCTCCAAACGTTTACCGCGCACCAGGGCAAGACCATCTAATCAAGCTTCGGGCACTCGGAAGATGGCCTGTCGAAGTGCTTACGGAGATGGTACTCTAGTACCACCGTTCCCGGTCCTTGTTTGTCTAGACGAAGCTGCCTTCACCCAACTGCGTTCCCTATTAGGACCCGTCTTGAGTCTTTTGATATATCTCCACGTGAATAAGAGATTCCAGAGTATTACAAGAATCAATACACCCCAGTAACCGCCGAGAATGATGACTGGACCCATGATGCTAAACACTGTGAATCCGTAGGAGGCTCTCTGGAAGGCTAGGTTATTACTGAGACGGCTAGTCCCTAGCCCAACCTGCATGGCTGTGAGCACGATGGTAATGTATACCAATGTACCAACAAGCCAGCCCCTGCTTTCTTGAGGTGCGTATCCCCTGAAGATATGGCCTTTGAAGCGATATATCCAATTGAGCCTAGCTAGTCGTAACTCTCCGTACCGGTAGCGAAGGTTGATGGTCTGAACAGAAGCTTTATGGTGAATAGCCTTGGACAACCTTGTCCATTGTCTCCATGTTATATCATCAGGCAATAGACCATTCGAATGTGCGACACGTAAATCGCTCTTCGCTCTAACGAGCTGAACGTATGAGAACAAAAGACCAAGACCCCGCCGATAAAGCTCAGGGTATTGGCATAAACCTTGCTCCCAAATCCTGTGGCAGAGCAGGAATTCAGGCAAGGGTTTGATATAGATCTTTGAGCCATGCCACACCATATGCAGGTCGGTTTGCTCAGTAACGATTATTTGCCGGCCTAACATGACAAGCTCTTGCAAAGCTCGCGCAGGTCTTTCAAGACCAGTTAGCCAGAGATAGGGCTGGATTGCGTCTAGCCGTGAAGTATCAAGCTCCCTTGAGAGATGCGCAATGATACTTGTATGGTCGGATCTGGTCACCACTTGGAAGCCCTCTCCAGGTATGTAAAATGCGGCTGGTAGCTCAAGTTGGAGCATAGAAGATGAAGCTTGCTCATCGGTAGTGTCTTCCGAAAGAGATTTATCGGAATGAGCTATCTCATGGACTTCGTCGATGAGGCTCTCCGTAGGGTGGAATGGAGGGCTGAATAAGCCCCATGGCTCCAGGTCATGTTGCTCCTGATTGCTCTGCCTAGCGTTTGCTATGCCAACCATCTCCCCATTAGTCAACCAGTGAGATGATCAATATCTCAGCGATCATTCATTGTCCATGTCACATCGAATTAGTATGCACAAGCCGCATGGCCCAATTTTCGCAGGCAAAGGCAAAAGAAGTTGTCAAATATACAGAGTAGAAGGCTGGAAAGTTGGGGTTGCCAAGCCATTTTCCAGAGCTAAGTCCGTTCCAGTAACAAGCCCGTCTTTAGCGTCCGTCTACTTCTAACCAACAAGGGCTAGGGTTACGTCCTCCAGGTGTTTTGTGTTGAAGCATTTTTTCTCTTACGAAACGCACGACTGATCATGGAACTTACGCCAGACAATTCCTCAACTCGCCAGCCTAACTCCTCTCCAACGAACACGCTGGTCATGCAGGCAGCATCACCAACCCGCACCTGCCGCATCCTTCTTGATCCTAAGCCATTAGCCCATCGTAACCCATGATGTGGAAGATGCATCCACACACGACGATTATCGCCTGGTGATTTGGCAATGGCTAGCTTGGCTGGGGTTATTTTGAGCGCGGAGGTACTGCATGAGGAGGTCTCGGAACATCTACCGGGAAATCTTGATTATATCGCTTGAGGAGAGCAGAAGCGCACGTGGATGAGAGTCGAGACCAAGAGAAGACCAAATGCCAGCTTGGAGTACGCAAGAACAGAGATTGTGCAAGTCTGAAACAACAACCTCATAACTGTTAGGGCAATGCCACGATGCTAGAGGCATGGAGAAGTAATACTATAGGTTAATCAAAGGTTACAGGATTGGTGAAGTGGCTCCTCAGGCTGAGGGACGGAGACGGCGCCCATGGGCTTCGCACAGTGAGGATGGGAAGTGGAGAAGAACAACGCTTGATCATAGCTGTCCCGGGGCTTGATAGCAAACACTCAGGCCGGTATCCTATGGGTCACGGAGCTATGTGGAAGGTTGGATGGTATGATAGCCAAGTTGCGCTACGCTAAAGAGCAGAAGAGAAAGATAGTTGTGCAGAACGCTGTTGCCTGTGCTAGTTGTGCGGCCTGACATGATCAATAGATGCAATGAATATCAGCTACGGTAGTGATCTCCCTGTGATTGGGTTGTCCGGTAGGCGCTGAACATATTTAGAGCCCGGACTAGTACCTACCAAATTGTACAAGATCCGATATGCAGGTGTCCTCTTTTTCGCGGTTTGCGGGCTGGAGCTTAGTCTAAAGCAAACAGCCGTGTACTCCACCGCCACGATACTTTGACACCACAGAAAAAATTGGCAGTGACTTCCAATTATTTCGCTTTAGTGCATCTCTTCAAGCTGGGCTACAGCTTGTGAAGAGCTCAAACAACAGTCAGAATCTCCCAGAGTACATCGTCAACACATATAAGCCAAAGTCTTAAAACCCACACCCTCTCAGCATCCTAAGTTCCACCAACCCAAACCACGAAACCTATCTACGCCAGCAGAAATTTTCAAAACTCATCACCTGCGGTCCAAGTCTACCTCCATCAGTCTGCATCACACGTAGCACAGCATGGATGACCGCGAGACTGGCACGGTCAAGGTGAGCCTCTCTTCCCACGCCCATCACTCTCGACGCAAATCTAAGAAGATATCAGAAATGGAATGAGAAAGGGTTTGGATTTATTGAGCGCGATGGCATGGGCGACAGGTAAGGAACCCTCCGCCTTCAACACCTCGTCAGGTGCCCTAGCTGGATAGCGAAGATTTACTTATCGCTCTAGTATCTTTGTCCACGCGCGTAACATCGCGGATCGACAAGCGTTGATCCCCGGATCCAAGGTCTCCTTCATCTATGAGGCCGACGAGAAGGGTGGCAAGGCCAAAGAGGTCACTGTCGAAGAGATGGCGGAGGCCGTTGTGTAGGACGAAGGGCCAAGACAGATGGGCACAGTCAAGGTAAGCCTCATAGCATTACCGTATCCTAGTCGACACTTGATCAAAACTCGTGTATTCTGTAAGGTGATGATGTCGATTAGAGGCGAAGACTGATAAACTTGGACGTAACAGCGCTGGTATGCAGACAAAGGTTTCGGGTTCCTTGGGCCTGCGAATGGAGAGACAGAGTAAGTCTATCTGTGCCTTTGATCTCCTATCTTGACCACCTCAGCCTTGGCCTTGATTGACAAAAAGCTGACCGCATAACGCAGCGCCTTCTTTCACAAGAAGTCAATTGCTGGATCCGTTGAACCCTACGTAGGACAGGCCATTTCCTTCGTCTTTGAAGAAGGACCCAAGGGTGTAGCCGCTGTTCAGGTCAAAGAGGAAGAAGGTGGGATGGTTATCGAGGAGCCTCCTGTTGAAGACGAGAAGGAACGAGAGATAGGTACAGTGAAGGTATGCCTCATAGCCACGGTGCTTGTTCTTTACACAGCTATCAGGTCATGCTGTCGGTCTATTTTATTCTCTCTGACATGAGCTGTATAATAGCGCTGGAATGCCGAAAAAGGTTTCGGCTTCATTGGACGTCTGAGTGGAGAGGAAGAGTAAGCCGATGTCTTTACCCTCTCCCACTATCTTCTGTTACCGAGGCACGAGTTTGACTGTCTAGCGCAGCGCCTTTTTCCACAAAAAATCCTTCGTCGGTAGCAATGAGCCATATGTCGGCCAAGCCGTCTCTTTTGTTTTTGAGGAAGGACCCAAAGGTGCAGCGGCAGCCAAAGTGAAAGAAGAAGAAGGCGGTGGTATTGCGCCCGTAGAGGAGGAGGGAGAGCGGGAGATGGGCAAGGTGAAGGTATGCAAGTGACTTCAATGATAAATTTCATTATACTTGACCTTGGCTGATCATTCCTCAGACCTGGAGCGAGGAGAAATGATTTCGTTCATCGCCAGATGTGTGGATGCTACTGAAATCTTCGGCCACAAGCGCGAGTTTCCTCAGGATGTCGAGCCCTATGTTGGACAACCTGTCTCCTTCGTCTACGAGGCCACTGAGAAGGGTGGTACTGCCAAGAAGGTATGTAACCACATGCAGCAAGCTTGAGCCTAATTGACCAACGTGACCAGATTCGCGAGGAGGATGGTGTTCCAGACATTCCATTCTCAGACGAAGGCCGCGATTTCGGAACCATCAAGGTAAGATCCTTCCTCACGGACCCTTCAATGGACTCATTCTGAAAATGCCATAGAATTTCAATGTTGAGAAGGGCTTCGGTTTCATTGTTGAGCGTAAAGGTGGCGATGATTACGTCCTCCGAAAAAGGTCGCACCACCACTGAAGAAACACTGACAATAGCTGAAAAAGGGTGCGATTATTTGAGAAAGCCCTCAATGAAATAGTACCCGAGAAGAATACCTGCGTCTCCTTTGTCCGGGAGGAAGGCGACAAGGGACCTCTTGCCAAGGATCCCCGTAAAGAAGACCCAGAACGCGTGGCGCGTGTGACGGCCAGAATTCACTACGGCAAAGTAGTGGTACGATTACCAATACTGCCGCTCTTAGGTTAGCATTGCGGCTGACTGTCGTAGATCTATAAGGATCCTCTAGCTAGTAAGCCCGATTCCGGCTATGGCTTCATCGTTGAGCTCGATCAACTGAACCTTACGAAGCCGAAGAAGTACGTAGTGACATTTTGAGCAATTGTATCAGCGTGCGACGTTACTGATATCAACATAGACGTTACTTCCACATGTGGGAAATCGAGACTCCAGATGATGTAGGAGGTATAGGTTAGTCGCATCCTCTTCACCTCTCACGACTTCACCATCACAATCATTCCTTTTCCTTCAGATATTCCGCCCTATGTCGAAGGAGAAGCTAACTCTTTACAGAACCCGGCACTGTGGTATCATTCATCATCATTCCTGCGAGGAAAGGCTTCCAAGCTGCTGCTGTGACCCTCATTGATTCCCCCGAGGAAAAGGAGGCGGACCCGGACAATGAAGCGCCGTTGGAGAGAGCATTGGATGAGATGCATGTCAGTGAAACCACCGAGGTAGCCGCTGGTGCTACTGGTGGCGATTGGGGAAATGGTGGATGGTGATTTTGTTTGATACCATAAGACCTGACCTTTGCATGCAACTTGGTTCAGCGAAATATTAATTATTCAACTTCATGCCGCGGAATGTCCAATGATACATAAGTAATTCCTTCCTGAATCAATCAACCAAGCCAATAACTTACAATTTTACACTTCGTCTAGACATCAATGACCAAGGGTCAAGTGCTGCAAGAGACTGAGAAACTCAGAAAGCTAAAGACGTGTGGGGCTAGTGACTCTGCTATCCCTAAATCGCTAGCGGTCATCTTTCAGTATCCATAGACCATCTCAACGACCTTCTTCCTTTGTCTCTCGCAAGATAATGCAGACACGATAATCGCTAACCGGACTGCTCGTCATTAGAATAGCCGGCGCTGGATTATTAAGATAAGGAGGAACAATTCTTGCCCACGCGGACTATATAGCATCTTTAGATACTATTTTAGGAAGTTTCATTGACTCTTAGGTCAATCAGTGGTTTAATCAAATCCGATTATCCGTAGCTTTGATTAGATTTTCTCTGCATTTCAATTATGATCTTGTCCTGGCCTGGTGCGCCCGCTCACAGATCTATACTTTGTCCTCTTTTGCGAATCCACTGCCTTCACGCTGACTGGGAGATGCGGTCAACCAGTTCTGCGCTGCAGCCTTCAAGCTGATGTGTCATTTGGAGCTCGGCTCCGCTAAGGTCTACACGGTCTTAACTCAACTTTGCGTATTTACACTACCAAATCTGCACGTCTATACCATAGAAGTCTGGTGTTACAATAACTAAGTACTTATCTGCTTGTTCTGGCGGGAAATTTCCAAAGGAGTTCTTAAGTCTGCGAAATAGGCATCATTGTACGTGTAAAGTAAGAATGTGTTGGCTATGATGTATCCAATAATTCCATCCTATAACCGACTAGAATATAATCGTCACTTCTCAATTTTTGGCTTTCGTCCACCTCGCTGGCGGCAATATGCGATCTTTCTATATCGATTTGGTCCTCACCCACTGCCAATTCCGGGTCTTCTCAAACGCCGATTCAAAGACCCACCTTCGGCACCCGTGATACTATAATGAATTTTCTCTAGAAGAGTCAGCCAAAGCATTTAGATCACTCTGACCACCGCTCCCATCATCATGTGTTCGCCCCCTTTTAATCTCAGACGTAGTAAAGCCTGCTTTTGCGTTTCATTTCGAGCGATAGCAGTAGTTCAAGGTCTAGAATAAGGACTCCTATTTAGCACCAAGAACCCTAACCCTATATCCTCTTGCTACGTGAGATTGACCTCCGCTTGTGTCTTGGTTTCTGTCTCTGTCCCCCAAATGCGGCAAATACAAGCTTGATGATTCCAATTAATTTCTGCTTAAGCGAGATTCGTCGTTCCCGTCCTCGGACATGTTTTACTCGTGGCCGGCTCGACTGCGACTTACATTGTTCCGAAGTCCTGGCAGGTCTTTTTCCGCGTTCCTTTGTTACCGCCCTGTCTATGGTAAAGCCCACGCCCTTGTTCGAGCGCAAGGACGCATGTGGATCGTGTTGCAACCGTCGTGAATGAAGACCCTGATGGCCGCCATGGTGATGCCGCCTATGTTTTTTTCGTGGTCGATCCAAGACTCGTGGTTCCTGACTTCCTCTGGGAATATCATCTGGGAAATCCACTGCCGAAGCATCGAAGACTGGCCGGGCTACCGAGATACTCGGTAAATCAAGCGTAGCAACTAGATCGGCTTGCGTGCTAGCTGTAGGAGCCATGGGCTCGGTATGCGAGCCCGGTTTGGGCACGACGACATCTTCTTCTACCTTTGAGTAAGAAGTCTCATGAGCAATATCGACACCTTCCTCCGGCAAATCGGCATCGCTCCTCAATGGCTCGCGATTCACGCCAGCCTCCGTGACTCCTTCCAGAGATTCCTCTGGTACAGGTGCCAGATCTACCATAGGTGATACAACAGAGGATTCCTTATTTATTATGGCCCTAGAGCCGCCTTCGACCGGCACAGCTATCGCATCACTTGTACATTTTTCAGAGTAGGACTCCCCAATGCTTCGATCATTTAATGCCAATGACACGCGTGATAGATTAGCCACAGATTCGTTATGGGTACTGAAGCGCGGACGCCGCCAGTCGGGCCCTTTCTGAGTCTGAACCTTCTGCTCTAGGTCGAAACAAACTTTCTCTAGGGCTCTCTTGAAAACACGCGCCCTTTCCTCGTCTGCAAAGGATATCGTTTCCCGAACTGTCCAAAGGGAGTAGAGCGACTGGTGACAGCCGGCCACCTGGAACCGGCCATGCTCAGCTATGAAGCTATAGCATAGGTAGCAACATCGCTTATTACATCCAATATACGGACTGAAAAGGGCGATTCTATGGTTCTCCTCATAGAAAACTATGAGCTGAAGCTCCACGTGCTCTCGATAGGCCGGCCAGCGGTTCATCATGTACTGTATCTGTTCCTCGCTGCTGAAGGCGAAGAGTCGACCACCTCGACAGCGTACCTGATTTGCTGTACGGAGGGCTAGTTCGGGTATCTTAATCTTCCGGGTAGACGTGGCTTTAATCTCAATACCTCTGCCGAGCTTATGAAGTTTCGCCAAGAACGCCGTCAGGGTGACGGCAGCCCGGTTGAACTTGGATATCTGCCCGACGCGTTCCACTATGTCTCGCAGATCTCGGACGGCGATATCAGGCTTCCTCGATTTGCTAATGTAATATGCGACGAGATGCTTGAAAGAGCAAGATCGGCGGACTTGGTAGGCGAGCTTCGTTAAGGACACCAGATCCTGCAAGTCTGACAATGTGATCGAAAGTGATATTCTAGAAACAAGTTCTTTGAGCTGCTTCAGACGATGGTTGCATAGCCGCATATAGGATGTATGCGTCGCCTCGCAGTATTCTCCAAGCAACTCAATGTCTTGCAACGATTCTGCTTTATCATCTGAGAAGACGGTTTGCGGCGTGTCAAATTGGTTGGCGTGGCTGTCAACAAACCGAAGCATCCTTTCCAAGACCTTGGTGTGTTTTATGAGGCGGCTTTTGCACCTTTGAATAATTTTTAAAAGCGCTTCTTCCCTCGTTCGGTCCTCACTCCTTCCTGCGTACACGTGTTCTTAGCTTGGAGATATGGCGGTGGATTAGAGCGATAGGTCCAACGAACCTGAAACGATATTTTCATTCACGCCCCGAATGATACCCTTGAGACAGGAGAGCATCTCATCATTAATCCCACCATTCCTAGCAATGCGCAGCACCAGAATTTGGTCGTTCCTCTCGCTGATCTCCATACAGGTGGCGGAGACGTTATCTGGCCCACCGGATCCGGATGCGACAAGGGCAAAGTCGTCAAGAAAGTCTCGGCTCTCTTGACCGAGGAGTTCCTTGCTCTCGATGCAGGGAGAACGCATTTTGATCGGCTCACCTTGGGAACGGTGCTTCAGCTCGAGAAGTATAGCGTTCTCAAAGAATGAGAGTCTGTCAATGCCTTTCCAGACTTCGTAACATGTCATGATGCTTTCTGAGCGCGGTGGTTTTTCAAGCCGCTCTGTAAGACTTTAACCGTCTAGTCAGTAATGTCTTGACGGAGTCTAGTGTATTGTGGTAGTTTATCTTTGTATACAGCAAAATATATTCTTTCGAGTTTAGGTAAGGTGAGCGAATAGTGAAATGTAGTATGTCTTCCTACCCGCTTAAACCCATAAGCACCTTCGCGTTCCTGGCTTAGCTTGATGTGTCTAATCCACTGCTTTTTGGTTTTAAAGCTTAGCAGCGGGGTAAGTCGTGGAGTTCAGTGGTTGGTTAAGCGGTTCCTACCTTTGTTGTTTTTGCCAGTAGTTCACTAGTTATCCCATAGACATGTGGAGCGGTCTTCTACCCCGCTGCAGATCAATCTGCAGGCTCAACTCCGGCTCACCAGTGAGAGCGAGCCACGTGGTTGCCAATACAAGGTCTGGCATCGTGAGACTCTACTCAACGTAGAACAACCGCCTGAGAAGTTTGCGGCAGCAAGTCTACATTAACTTAGGAAGTCTATTACGTAGATTATTTGAAGTAGAGAAGACCCTTAGTCTTAGAAAAGAAAGTATTGCAATAACTAATTTACAAGTAGCGGAAAGGTAATAACTATATAGAAATACTAATTAATAACTAGCTAAGACTAGCTAATCTATCTAATTAATTAAGACTTAAGAGTATAAGAAATAAAAATTTTAATTTATTTTATAACTTTATTTAATTCTATAAAGAAGTTAATTAAAATATCTTTTTAAATATTAAATATTAGACTTGAGTTCTAAGATAGATAAGAATTAATATTTAGTTAAGCGAAGATAGTTCGCTTAATATACGTAGTATAGACTCTATCTTAATAAAGAAGCTTAAGTAAATAACTTCTCTCGTCTTTTTAATTTTTTTTAAATTAGTTTTACTATTAAATCTATATACGAATATATATATTTTCTAATCTTATATTACTATATAACTCTAATAATTCTAATAATCTAAATTTTTTTTAAGAATATATAGTTAAGAAGATATAAAATAGAATAGAATATTAACTTTTTTATTATTTTATAGTACGATATAAGATATAACTATTAATATAATATTTTAATAGAATATTTTATAGAATAGAATAATCGTAGAATATTTCGTATCGTTATAATAAATAATTAGAATAATAACTAGAAATATATAAGTACGGGTCGGAAAGGTGTGGTATCTATTAAATATAGTCGTTTTCAACTTTTTTTCAACTTTTTTTAAAAAATTATATCTTTTTAATCTATTTATAGAATTTTATAATTATATAAGCGTTCGCTTAAGCTTTTTACGTATTTTTAGAATATAAAAAAAATATTACGTAATATATTTATTAAAAACCCAATGGGAGTATGGAATATCCTATACCTTTCGGTATGATATTCGAAAAACTAATTCCATATCATTAAATATACCACACCTCTCCGACCCGTATATATAAGGAGTTAACTCGCTAACGCTTTGTTAGGCTGTACGAAGTTATATGAGTACAAGTATAGGGTCCCGAGTACGCCGTATAGGCTTTATATAGGTAAATAGGGTGCGCCTTCGTATAAAGCGCGACACCCGAACCCATAAGTTATATTTTTAGCCCTATGATACAATTGGAAAGCGCTCTCACACGCTTAGCAAGCGGTCTAATTAATATAAGAGACGTATCGTCGATACGATAATAATTTCTTTATTAGATATTAAGTTCTAGTAGAACTAATTTCTAAGAAACACGAAAATTCTAAAATATACGAAGACGATATATAATCGCCAAGGCCTCATTAAGGTCTTAGACTATAAACTTTGCTATAATCTCGCAATTACGAATCGGAAAGATCTAGTATATTTAATGGGATATCTTATATCATATCGTATTATATTATATTATAAGAGAGTATTATAAAGAAGTTATATTAAATTACTTATAAAGATATAAGATGAAAAATTACTGGTATTATGAAATAATCTAAGAATTTTCTAATATATGTAAGAATATTTCATAATATAGATTATTTTCTATATTAAGTAACGAATAAGATAAGAAAATTCTAGATTAATATATAAATTAGGGCGAAATTAGCTTAAGCAATTATTAAACTTCGATACTTAATAAGTAATATTAAGATAAACTCTCTTCTAATTTAATCTCGTTAAGTAAATATAGCTATTTTAATAAATAATAACTAGAATAATAACTACAATATATTATTTTCTTGAATTGCAATCTACGTAAGATTGTTAAGTCGATCTCTTTTCTAATTACTTATAAAACGATTTTAAATTATCTTTCTTACTCTTTTCGTAGATCTTTAATCTATAGAGATTAATTCTCTATTATTTTGCGTTCGCTTCTCTTCTCTTAATTAAAGAATAATTAATAAATAGAATTTTAATAAAAAAGAATTAATTTCTTACTTAAGTTAATTTAAAGAGTACTTTATTATTATTACTAATATAATTAACATTAGAAATCTCCCCTATCTAATAATTTCGAATTTTTTAATTAATCTATCTAGCTTTAAGTAATATATTAAGATCTTTCTCTAAGTTTAGTATATTTTATTTATAGCTATTCTATTAATATTCTATAGAAGAAATTATTATTAAGACTTAAAAGATTAAAGGCGAATAGCTTTTTTAATTATTATATAGTCGCTTAGCCTAACCATAGAACTCGACCGGTTCACGCTGTAAAACGGGTGAGGCGATCGTTTGATTGAATCGCGTAGTCTTCCCGCCGCGGGCCGTCGGGCTAGCGCGGCTTGGCGTTTACAGTGTAAACCGACTCAGGAGATCGAGCATAACTCGATCAGACTGCATGCAATGAAAATTCTGAAGAGTGCATTTTGTAGAGCTCGCAGAGGGCTATCAAACGCGCTATAGCTGACTAATATCGGATAAGAACTCAAATAGAAATTAGTAAAATTCAAATACCGTGACAGGACTAGAGTGCGGGTACTCCCGAGAAGGTCTTGGCACGAAGCGATATTCTAGTCC